>JANHAO010001138.1:0-34765 GCA_026873985.1 Saraca asoca
CTCTACCAAAATAGTGAGAGAACACTTGTATTGTAACTCTATTAAACACTACAGAGAAGATCCATACAATAGCAAATACAATCACCATGGACATAAAGGTCACACTAACTTTAGTTGAACCATAATAAAAAGCTTCTGGTGTCCCTTATTCTTCCTTTTCTCTTTTAATCTTTTCTTTTCGTATACACACTCTCCATCTACAGTTTAGGTATTCACTGAACTTTTCCTGTTGATCAAATTTTGCCATCAACATTTTGGGACTAAAAGGAGGGCCCCAACTACACACACTTTCTCTGATTTACTATGTAATTGCAATGGTAAGAGGAAGAACCACTAAAGGTATAGATACTACTGCTGGCCAACCTGAAGGCCACGTGCAGCAATAATAGGAAATGTTATCGGGTGGAGATTCAGTCCTCCCTGCGGCAAGCACCTCTGTTGCCCTCGTAGTAGGTGCTACCATTGGCATGACTCCATTGACCTCTTACCAACCTACTATTTTTGGGACTGATGGAGCGCAAGCATGGCATCAGCATCAAGTAGCACTTGAAAATATCATGAGGGAGTTGGCCGATGCGGTGAGGGAACTGGCACTAGTGCAAGCATAGGCCCATGGTGTGTAAAGACAAGTTAAAGTCGTGGTGCCTGGGGGAGAATTTCAGTAACCAGGAGCTCAGTAGGAGAGGCCTGTCAGAGCTAAATGTCAGCGAGCTGGTTCAGTTCACCCGTCCAATTCACGACTAAGGTCTGAGGTCTATCGAGCTCACAAAGACAATGAAGGAGATGATCAGCAACATAAAAGCTCGTGCCAAGAAGGAAGCTTGAATAGGACTAATCATAGACGAAGATCAGATCGTAACTCACCAAGTCATGAGCACAGTAGAAGGCATAAGGCCTCAAATCACCATTCCCATGACCACGGAGGTGACAGGAGTCATCGGACCACCAATCACTGGTCTGAAACACAAGACCCGATGATTGAAAAACTACTTCAAAAGGTACAGCAGTTAGAGTAGCACCCTCTGACTCAGGACAGACAAGAGCATTACGAGAGGACAACATTCACCTAAGAAATCAAGATAGAACTTCTTCCTTGCAGGTTCAAGGTCCCAAACATCCCACAGTACAATGGGGATAACGACCCATATAACCACTTATACGTGTTCAATATCCAAATGGATCTTCAAACCAACAACCCATTGGTGAAATGCCATGTTTTCCCTGCCACCCTTGGAGAAATACCTTCGACGTGGCTTAGGAGTCTCCCAGTTTGTAGCATTGACAGTTGGGATTAATGCTAGAGAAGATTCCTTAACCAATATAAGGCATTAAGAAGGCAACTTGCACCATCCTATCACCTCACGATAGTCTTTCGGCGGAAAGATGAATCGCTGAAAGACTACATCACCTAGTTTAGTTGCGAGGTCAGCAATGTGGAAAATCCCTCGAATGAAAGCATTCTCACGACTATCTTAGCTGGACTTCACAAGGACAAGAAGCTTTACGAGAGTATATACAAGTCTCTAGTGAGGGAGGAGACTTTTGGCCCGAAGAAGCCTAACCAAAATAATGAGGCGAGTGGCTCCAGCAGAGGCAAAAAGAGAACTAATGGCGGGAATAATAGAGAGAGTCAAAAGGATGGCTCTAATGGCCAGGCAGTAAAAAAGGCTAGGGATGAGCAACCTCAATGCCAAGGTCACTATGACAACTACAACGTCCTGTTGGATACTCTAGACATGATCTTCGCAATAGAGAGGGATAAGGAGGATTTCGTGAAATTCAAACACATAAGGGCTCCTCTTGAGCACAAGAACAGAAATAAGTTTTGTGCTTATCACATTGAGGTCGGGCACAATACTTCTGAGTGTTGGGCGCTCAAAGATGCCATTGAAGATCTCATCAAGAGAGATCGTTTAAGGGACATGTAGTGCGGCCTTTGAGACAACAACCTCCACGGCCCTCCAACCAGCACAGCATTAGCGTTAGCAGACTCCTGATCATGAGAAGACACCCTCGATGAGGACCATATTCACCATCCATGATGGACCCCATATTGCTAAAACTTCAAGAAGGTCGCATGAGCAGTATGTGTAAGAAGCAAAACATGTCCTACTTATGAGGTATGATGAAGCTGGAGGACCAGCGAAAAAGGCCAGGATGAGCTCTGATTGCATTACCTTCACTAGTGAAGACGCTCGAGGCATACATTCTCTGCACAATGACGCACTGGTCATTTGAGCCAGAATTAGTAATGCCGAGGTATGAAGAATCATGATTGACACAGGCAGCTCAGTAAACATGATGTACAAGCAATGTTTTGACCAAATAGGCATAAACTCTGACTAGCTTAAGCTTTCCCTAGAACCTCTTTTTGGCTTCGTAAGAGATGTGGTAGTACCAGTAGGGCAAATCAAACTTCCAATTACCCACGGGGACTTGGGCTGCCAAGCCATTGCATTGGTTGATTTTCTGATCATCGACTCTCCCTCAACATATAATGTGGTATTGGGGCAACCAATGATGAATGACTTAGATATGGTCATATCACCCAGAACGTTCACCATCAAATTCCCAATCCCTAACGGAGTTGGATGTGTATGAGGAGAACAAAAAGTGGCTCGATGTTGTTATAAATATACAGTTGAAATGAGGATAAAAGGAAAGAATATTGATATGATTTCTAGAGGAGAGCCGTAACCTATGAGCTTGACTAAGGTCAGCCACGACCTGGATCCTCGTGAAGTAGATATCGAAAAGATGACTGAACCAATAGAAGAGCTCAAGGGCATTCAAGTCAGTGAGGTAAAACCTGGAAGATGCCTCAAACTAGGAAGGAATCTATCCCCAGACATGAAGGTGGAGCTAACTAATTTTCTTAAAGCAAACCTTGATGTCTTCGCTTGAAATCATGAAGACATGGCTAGAACTGACTCAAAGGTTATGTTGCACAAATTGAACATTGATCCTCACTATAAGCCAGTTCACCATAAGTGAAGGCTAATGACTGTTAAACGATACGTAGCTCTGAAAGAAGAAGTGGATAAACTTTTGGCCAGCAAGTTTATCTGGGAAGCTCATTACCCAATCTGGGTAGCCAATCCCGTGTTAGTTAAGAAAAAGAATGGGAAGTGGAGAACCTATATTGACTTAGCCGACCTCAATAAGGCATGTCTAACGAACAACTTCCCCTTGTCGTGAATCGATCAACTCGTGGATGCATCAACAGGACATCAACTCCTCAACTTCATGGATGCTTACTCAGGGATACAACCAGATCCCCATGGATGCTCAAGATGAGGAACACACTTCATTTACCACTGATCGCGGGCTGTACTATTGCAAAGTGATGCCCTTCAGATTGAAAAATGCAAGGGCAACCTATCAATGATTAGTGAACCTGATGTTTAAGGATCAAATTGGAAAAATGATGGAGGTATATGTGGACAACATGTTAGTGAAGTCTGAGCAGGTCACTAACCATGTCCGAGACCTGGGGGAGATGTTCCAAATCCTAAAGAGATATCAAATGAAGTTGAATCTGCATAAATGTGTATTCGGGGCTGCTTTGGAAAAGTTTCTTAGATTCATGGTAAATAGTAGGGGAATCAAAGCCAATCTTGAGAAGATCAAAGCTCTCATCGATAATAAATCCCCTACTAGAGTCAAGGACATGTAGAGCTTAAATGGCCAGGTCGTGGCGCTTAGCAGGCTTATCTCTAAGGCGACAAATAAATGTGTTCCTTTCTTCGAAGTCCTAAAAAAGGCAAGGAAGTTTGAATGGACATAACAATGCAAAGTCATATTCTAGCAACTCAAACAATGCCTCAGGAAAGCTCCTCTTTTGTCCAAACCAAAAGAAGGCGAGAAGTTAGTCGTCTATCTAGGAGTGTCTTAGCATGCTCTTAGTGCGGCTTTAGTATGAGAAGAAGATGGAGCTTAGTTTCCTGTTTATTACATGAGCAAAAGGCTACTGGACGCTGAGACAAGGTACTCACCTATGGAAAAACTCATCTATTGCCTGGTAGTTGCATCAAGGAAGTTACAACCCTACTTCTAGGCTTACAGCATAAAGGTGCTCACACAGTTCCCACTTAGATAAGTTTTGCAAAAGACAGACATCTCAGGTCATCTACTCAAATGGGAAATTGAGCTAACTCAATTTGACATCAAATATAAGCCCAGACTGATGATTAAAGGGTAAGCTTTGGCAGACATTATCACAAAATTCACCAAGCCTATACAAGAGGAAATAGAGACTTCAAAAGCTCCATGTTAGAAACTGTATGTTGATGGGTTGTTAAGTGAGCAAAAGGTCGGGGTTGGAGTACTTCTCATCAGTCTAGAGGGGCATAAGATCCCTTGTGCATTGAGATTCGATTTCCAAGCCATAAATAATGAAGCTGAATATGAAGCGTTATTGGTCGGCCTGTGTCTAGCGAAGGAAATGCAAGCCAAAAGGTTGAAGATTTTCAATGATTTGTAGCTCATTGTCTACCATGTGCGGGGAGAATACCAGACTAGAGGGTCAAAAATGACCATCTACTTATAGCAAGTCTAGGAGTTATTAAGCTCATTTAAGTACTTTAAAGTTAATAAGATATTGTGAGCTCAAAACATGTATGCTAACACCTTAGCTCACCTAGCCATGACCAAAGATGCTAACTTCTTGAGGGCAATCCTAGTCGAATTCCTCTCGTCCCTAAGTATAGAACAAGAGGATGTTATGATGGCAATTACCACATCTCAAGACTCGTGGATGGGCCCAATCATTGATTATTTACAGAATTACAAACTGTCAAAAAATAAGCTTGAGGCACAACGATTTCGAGCTTGGGCGGCCAGGTATTGCATCTATGATGATATGCTATACAAAAGAGGATTCTCAACCCCACTTTTGAGATACATTGATGGCCAAGATTGTGTCACCATCCTAAAAGAAATCCACGTTGACCATTGTGGAAATCATGTCGGGGGGCTATCTCTAGCTCAAAAAGCTCTCTGGTAGGGATTCTATTAGCCTACAATGAAATAGGACGCAATTGATCTTGTTAGAAGATACGACAAATGCCAGAGATTCTTGAAGGTCCCACGAGCCCTGCCACCCTATCTGCAGCGGATGATTAATCCATGTCCCTTTGCGATCTAGGGCATGGATTTGATTGGACCACTCTTTATAGCTCGTGGAAACTGCAAACATGTAGTCATGGCTATAGATTATTTCACCAAGTGGGTAGAGGCAAAGGAGCTTGTAGAGATTTCTTCTGTAAAGATTGAAAAGTTTGTATGGAATAACATTATTTGTAGATTTGGAGTCCCCCAACAAATCGTGATTAACAACGAGACCCAATTTAATAGTGAGCAATTAATCAAGTTCTACGATAATCTCAAGATCACCAAAAGCTTCTTGGCTGTAAACCATCTATAGGCCAATGGATAAGTCGAAACCGTCAACAAGATCATCAAGTACATCTTGAAGACAAAGTTAGAGGCCAAGAAGAGAGCATGGGTGGACGAGCTGCAAGAAGTGCTTTAGGCTTACGGAACCATAGTTCGTAGCACCACAGGAGAAACTCCTTTCTCAATGGTATATAGATCCGGGGCAATGATCCTAGCAGAACTTGAAATAGCATCACAACGAAGAATTACTTTTAATCTAGATGACAATAACCAACTAGTCGTTGTGAATCTCAATTTTATAGAAGAAATAAGAGAAATAGCTCGCTTCAAGGTCATAACCTACCAGCAACGGGTTATGAGGTATTACAATAGAAAGGTTCGAGCTTAGAGCTACAAAGTTGGTGATCTTTTCTTTGTGCCTTATTCTCCCTGAAGATTGCAAGGCTAACAAGGGAACCTTGGGTCCAAATTGAGAGTGTCCGTACCTCATTAAGGAAGTCCTAGGCAAGCTTGGAATGCTGAGCATCTTCACCAGTACTATCAATAGAGATCCCAATCTTGTAAAATTATTTAGAAATTAGTAAAAGCACTTATGCGTTTTCTCGAATTTTTTATGTTCGTGTTTATTAGTTTTTAAATAAAATGTCAATGAAGTCTTGCATGTGAAGGAAGCTATATGTTGGTCATGGAATTCCAGCTGAGGCGTAACCTACCCAACATGCAGTCTAACTAATGTTTATGATTTGCTAGCTACTGTATGTAGTGTATAGAGCATGCAATTATGGAAACTAAGAGGAAACAAGCAAGAATATCACAGAAGTTTGTTTAATGCCTCCTTCAGTGAGGTATGTTCATACAAAGTCCAAGATAGGATACAAAGTTCAAGAACGAAATTTGAAATTACAAAGAATTGTGGCTTAAGAGGATAGATCCTCAGAAGCTAAGCCTTTACGGGGTGAAAGGTGGACAGGTGAAGCGAGCGAGTCATTCATCATTTGATCACTAGCAGCCTTCATGACCAACGAGACGTTCTTTCTTTGAACAGCACCCTCGACAAGAGAAGCTTCAACAATGGATTCCATACTCTTTTTGGAAGAAGTGGCCTTTATAATCCTCTCAAAGTGCTTAATACCCTCAACGGCATCCTTATCAAAGAAAGAGAAGCCCATCTTCGGGTATCACTCCCACAGAGTGTACAAGAAAAAGGAGATGGTCTCAGACTCCGCGTTCTCTACTGCTCTTGAAGCCAACATGGCTATCTCTGCTTTCACCTTGGCAAACTCTTCCTTCCCAAAAGCAATCTCCTCCCTGGCCACCTCAAGCTCTTTCTCAGCAGCCTCAGCCCATTGAACTGTCGCATCTAATTCACCCTTAATCTTTGCCAGCTCGCTAACTTCCTTGCTGAGGTCCAAAGCAACGGCCTCATAATTTGCCACTTTATGAGATAGAGTGACCTCAGCTTCCTTTCAAGCAACCCCGATTTCCCTTTGAGCTATCTTGACGTCTCTAGCTCTTTCCCTCAACTCTAGTGCATCAGCAGTCATGGCAGCCAGGTCCTTCTTGAGTTTTGCTTTCTCTTCACTCCAAGCTCGGAACACCTTCTTCGATTTTATAATTGGCAGCAAGTTCTGAAAGACCAAACAATCAAGTTAGGTTACAAAAAAGACAAAATAACCAGGATAGAAGGACTTTACTTACCAAAAAGCCATGGCAAGAAAGGTAACAAATTGCCCAGGATCCTCAGAGAGGAATTGTCCATAAGATCTTCTTATAACAAAACTTCCCAAGATCCTTAGAGAGGAATTGTTGCAGCAGGCCATACACACCTCATAGCATTCCACCAAAGACCTGAACGATCAGAAACATGGAGGGCTTAATTAATGTATCCATTTGGGCATCTTGTGGAAAAGGAAAGAAGTTTTTCACATCTTATATAGACTAGTCTGATATCACCAAAGAATCCAGAGGTTGCCCAGCTATTCTTAATCGAACAATTCGAAAAAAGTAAGGCTGCCACGCTAACAGTTATAAAACATGCACATAAGAGGCATGGCCTGGTGCAGATAAAGTAATAAGATTGAAGTCTAAAATGACAACATTGCAAACTGTAAGTGAAGACTTTGACAACACTACAGGCTGTAAAAGAAGATTTTGACAACATTGTAGACTGTAAGTGAAGACTTTGACAACACTCAGATTGTAAGAGAAGATTTTGACAACACTACAAACTATAAAAGAAGATTTTGACAACATGGCAGACTGTGAGCGAGAACTTGACAACACTAAGGACTTTGCCAGTAAACTATAACTCCTAGTCCGCAAAGCGAACTGAGAGTTCGGGGGCTAATGTTATGGGTATTTTTGGACTAATGTAAAAAAGGCTGGTAAAAGTCCAACAGGAGAGAAGTCCAACTAGAAAAGGCCTAAATCGTCTGAAAACTAAGGTTGCTTAGCAGAAGCACTAGATCACTAGTCGCCAACTCATGACATAGGATAAGGCCAAGGCAGAAGCCCTAACTTGTTAAGGATAAGCTCTAACTCACTGGTCAAAGTGTGCCACCCCAGAAGGCTCATCTTGGTAAACCTAAGAACAGGACCAACTTGTATGGCCAACAGATCACCTAACGCGAGCCTGGGTCGTCAAACATGCGACCTCAAGCATTGGATACGGAACATCAAAATCTAGTTAGTAGCCGGAAGCACATACTTCTAACCAATAAGCCAACCTTCAAAATCGATAGATTAGCCACCAACAAATCGATAGTGAATTGCCTAACATTCATTGCCTAATGCGGCAGAAGAGATAATTTTGTGATTTATCAAATTACCTTTGTAACCCCTTGCCTCTATAAATAGGAGGAAAAATCACTGTAAAATGAGGAAAAAAAATACATGCAAAAATTTTGTTAAAATAGTAAGAGAACACTTATATTGTAACTCTGTTAAACACTACAGAGAAGATCTATACAATAGCAAATACAATTACCGTAGACATAAAGGTCACACTGACTTTAGCCAAATCACAATAAAAAGCTTTCAATGTCCTCTATTCTTCCTCTTCTCCTTCAATCTCTTCCTTTCATATACATACTTTCCGTCTATAATTTAGGTGTTCACTGAACTTTTTCTATTGATCGAATTTTACCATTAATAAAATTAGATATTATTAATTATATATTAATAAGTATTTTATTTTTATATAAAAATAATTATTTACTTATATATATTATTTAATATTGATAAAAATATTTTCAATTAGAAGACGATTTAAAAAATTAAAAAATTTATTTATAATTTAAATTAAAATAAAAAAATAAAATAAAATAAAAAATTCTCGCTCACCTTTTATTGGTGAATGAAATATATTCACTGCATAATGATATTTAGTTAAAATTCATGGAGTCACAATTATTATAATACTCAGAAATTATATGAGTATATTGCAAGGTAAACTTGCTGATATGACTCCTTTATATAAAGATTTTATTTATTTTTTATTTTTTGCTGTACCATTTATATATAAATTGATCCTCCAAGGGGTTAACCACTAAATAAAATCATCCAGATAATTATTTATGTTTCAGTTGACGTCTCAATTTTCAGTCTAGTAACACCTGGAAACCATCCAACATCGTATTGAATATAATATTAATGTCACATCCAATTATTTTAAGTCACATAGTCCATCACTAACAATGATTTTGGATGAAGCCACACTGCGAAAGCTTTATCATAATTTAAATATCAGTTTCGTTTTTATTTTATTATTTCATTTTGTATCTAAGCGACACCACCAACCGTCCTAGTAACTCCAAAATTAAGCAAAACTATTTTTTTTTTCAAAAAAAGGAATGTGGAGGAGATTGTTGGCACTGGGTCCCAGATGTTGACTATTGCAATTAAGCAGAGAATATTGCATCAACAGAAGATTGTAATCTTTCATATGGTGCTATCAGTTGGTTATGTATTTAATTATATTTATAATTTGTTCAACTAAAAAAAATTATTCACAGAAATAATACAAACCACAAAGCAGAATAGTTTGAGAAGTTAATGAGCTGGATTTTGCATGTTATTTAATTGATGAGTTCAGTACTCCAGCAGAACCTGGAATTATTTGTAAAGTGTTTTGAATTTAAATTTCATTGGTCTAACGTTTCAACTTAAACCATGAATATAAAGATTATAAGAATAAATTACATGAAATTTCATTCAGTTGAATGTGCATATATTCCTTAAACTATGAAAACTTGCTTAATTTTCATAAATTGTCTACTTAATTCTTTTTGTCGTTTATTACTGACGGAATAAATCATGGGATTAATACTTGACTTATTAACATGGGAAATGCATAGTAAATATGAAAAAATTGGTTGCAAACATTTTGCACACATGAGAAATTTATGTAAGTAAACATCTCTAATTTCTAAGGTTGGAATTCCACTGTTACACTATAATTTCAAGGATGAAGATATATTTTGAAGTGTTAAAGGAGTTATTATGTTTACAACAAAATATATATATATATATATATATGTATGTATATATATGACTAACTAAATTGAAAGCTTATGTAATCGAAAGTTTTAAAAGAAAATTATGATCAATTAAAAGTTTTTAAAAAAAATTAACATGCTCAAGTAGATAAGTACGGTGGAAGCGAGAATTATATTTTGAGTCATTGCCATAAAATGCTATTGTGTTTACAAACTTTAAACAGAGCAAATGACTTTTGTAGTTGTTCAAAATTCCTCAAGGATGATGTAAAAGTAAAAAATAATCAAGCATGAGACCCTTTGCAACCTTCTAAATATATAGAAACCAAAACTAATGACATCCCATCAAGACGTGATCTGATAAGAAAGACGGAATTCATGTTAGGTATGGACTACTCAATATACGCTTAGATCACAACTGAATGAAGTAAATGGAGAAACAAAATCAAAATTAAAGATAGTCATTTTGAGTAACCGAAAATAAGGGAATCAAAGCTATAAACAACCATGTCACATTTTCCCACTTAGTTCATATTTATAATAACATCTATAAAACATGAATTTGTTAAATGAAGTAACAAAATACACATATCAAGGCGACATGTCCTCTAAAAATGAGTATTATCTTCCTTGTATCATCGAGTATTTTATTCTTTAACTTAGAATAAACCTTACATTTATTTTGATCCAACAAAATTGTTATACTCACATATAAATGTATACATCATGATAGAGATAACACTACTAAGTTTTGTCGTAAATGATATAAATATTATATTAGATTTGTAAGATGGAACTAAGTCACATTCGTACTACATGATCCTTAAACTTCATTAGTGGCATCCTTTTAGTTAAAGGATCAACTACTATCAATTCAATGCTAATGTGCTCAATGATCACTTTATTTTTCTCAATACATTCTCTAATGGCTAAATACTGGATGTCAATGTGCTTGCTTCAACTCCCATTTTTATTATTTTTAGCCATGAAAGTCGTAGTTGAATTGTCACAAAATATCCTCAATGGTCTAGAATTAAATTCATAATTCTAAGTGTAGAAATGAAACTCTTCAGTCATACATCATATGAGGTAGCCTCAAAATAGGAGATGAACTCAACCTCCATGGTAGACATAGTAATCAATGACTGCTTCACACTCCTTTAAGACATGGCGTCACCAACAAGCATGAAAATATAACTTGAAATTGATTTTCATGAGTCAACGCAACCAACAAAGTCTAAATTTGGGTAGCCAACTACCTCTAGACTATTAGTATATTTGTGAGTAAGCATGTATTCTCTAGTACCTTTTAGGTATTGTCTTACTTTCTTTGTGGCTCTCCGATGGTTCATACCTAGATTACTTTGATATTTTCCCAACAGTCCAACAACAAATCTAATGTTAGGTCTTGTATAAACCTAAGCGTACATCAAGCTTTGGATAGCATAGGCATATGGAATGTTCCACATCTATTCCCTCTCTAAATCATTCTTGGGGCATTGATTCAAATTGAATTTGTTGATGTGTGAATTTAGCTAACCTAAGTTTAGAACCCTAAACTGCAAACTAGTAAAAGAAGAGAAAGAGAGGAAGAACAGGGAAATATCAGAAGTCTTTAATGTGGTTTAGCCTAGTGCAATGCTTACCTCCATGGATATTGTATTTTCTTTGTCTATTTTTGTAGAGTTTTTTGCATCTATTTGTTGTTGTATCCCCCTCCTTGTACAATAATTTCAATCCCTATTTATAGTTGCTAGGGTGTACAATCTTAATATAGTTCAAAAAAGGAAAAGAATCCAGAATAGACTTTTACTTCACAAATTTCACTGAAAATAGGCGATTAATTAATCATGTAAGTTGATTCCTACAAGTTGATTGATGTAAGTTGATCCCTTCTCGGGTTTAACCACAGTGAGTGTGCTTCAACTTGTAGGTTAGACATCGTCTTTAACAACTTGAGGGTATTACTTTGACCCATGTTGATCGGTGATTGAGTTTGCATTTGGCAATCTGATGCCTTACTTTAGCAACCTTAGTCGTAGTTAAGTTGGGCCTATCCATTGAGCTTTTACCAGTCTATTTGTAAGGTTTCAAAAATATCCACAACATTAGCCCCCCAGCTTTCGATGCGATCTATAGATTAAGAGCTGTAGTTTGCTAATAAAAGCTGACAATGGCAATTTGCCACACTGCCATTTAGACTTTTTTCCCATCATTTTATCTGCGCTAACCCATACCATCATTATCGCATTTAATGTGCGCATATTCTTATAATCATCAGTATGGCAATAACTGAGCCTTGTTATTCATTGGACCATCAGATCGAGGGCAGTTGATCAGTCTTTAAATCTAATGGTGAGGCCATTCAAGCTATGTAAAGTGAGAAAAACCCTTTTCCCTCTTACTTGTTACTTTTGAAAACTGACGCTCTGCCTCTTACTTATTTCTCAAGCTCACAAATAGTCACCACCATTCTTCGCTTTCTTGCTTCATCAAGTTTGCCATCGAATATTGTGGATTTGGATTGCCAGAGACTGGTCTTATTCATTATTCTCTCCTTAGAACTCATCTTATTCCTTTAATACAGTAAGCTTTCTCAAACTCCAAGCCTTTGTTCTTTCATGAATGCTTTGCTCTATGGGTTTCTAGTATTTTGTTGCTTAGTTAGGTGGTGTGTGCTTGTTAGTTGCTAGAAATTTTGCTTGTTGGTTTTAGGGCTGTAGATTGTTGGATTTAGCCTTCTGTTTCCTAGGGTTTAGTGACCTAATAGGCTCATTGGTCAAGCCCCCTATGTTTTCAATGGTTAGGGTCTTAGGCATGGTGATCCGAGGTATGTATGGCTTATTACATAGGAAACTCTTTGTTAGTCTTAACTTTTAGGTATGGTCTGCTTGCAACAACATAACCATTCTTTGTTCTTGTGTAGATGCCTATAGCTTATAAACGTTGTGGTCGAGGTTCCATCCCTATCCGAGCCCCCTATCAAAAAGTAAAAAGTGGACAAGGGGAAGAAAGTTACTACTACAGAACAAGTGGCACCTGAGGTTGACACTAAAGAGTGACCTAACGGCCTTGGCCTAAAGATAGAGGAGTACTTTGACTTGCTCCAAGAGAATATGGACTAGATCTTGAGGACCCGCACCAAGGCACTGGAGTCGGAGATGCTTAATGAAGGCTTGACGGGCTATATAGCTCGTCATGGTCTACTAGTAAGTTAAGTCTTTTCATTGTGGTTTTTCTACCTCTTTGTTAGCTAACTTAACTATTTGATCTCACAGAGTGCATTAAGGGCAATAAAGCTAAGGGACGAGCTTTTAGCTTGGGAGGAGGATAAGAAGAAGCTTAAGAGCAACTTGGCTGCCATAACAGCTGAGCCATTGGAGCTAAAAAATAGAATGTAGTTACTTAAGGCTCAGTTGAGAGACATTGAGATCCTAAGAAGGAAGCCGAGGAAGCTCTATCTCATGAAGTGATAAACCACAAAGCCATCATGTCCAGTCTTACCTCAGATCTCAATAAGGCAATTGACGAGTTATCAAAAGCAAAGGCCAAGCTGGATGCGATGGTGCAAGAAGCTAAGGCTCATAAAAAGGAGAATGAGGTAGCCATGGACGAGCTTACTTTGGGGAGACCGCTTGAGCTAAGGCGAAGACCGCTGTGCTAGTCATGAAAGTGTAAGAAGATACTACCATGGGCTTTTTGTACACCTTATGGTAAGAGCACCCAGAGATGGACTTTTCTTTTTCTGTGGGGATCTTCATGAGGCCATTAAAGGCTTTGAGAAAGCCACAAAGATAGCTTCTTCCAATAAGGGTGTGCAGTCCATAGGTAGAGTTTCTCCTACTCAAGGCGTTATTCAAAAAGAGAGCAACTCATAGATCATGGAGGCCACTGATGATCAAATGATGGATGACCTACTCGCCCCATATGTCAACCCTCTAGCCCATAAGAGCTCAGCTACTAAGGGCCAACCTTATTTGTAGGCCATGACTTTGTAATTTTCAGTTCCACTCTTAAACTTTCATATGTAAATTTACCTCATTGAAGAAGGTTTTTAATGAACTTTTTATGACATTCCTGCTTGGTTCTTCTCAGTTTCCATAGTTGAATGCTCAATAGGTTGCATATGATATTTCAACTAGTAAACCATTACTCAAGTTGAATGGTCAGTAGGTAGCAAATAATAATACATAGGTTAACATGAATGAACCTCAACTAGTAAACCATGACTTAATAAATATTCATCAAGTTGAATGCCTAGTAGGTTGATAAACCTCAGCTAGCAAACTATGACTTTGTCATTGTCAAGATGAATGCCCAGTAGGTCATGCCTCAGCTAACAATGAATTGCTCAGGTAGGTCACGCCTCAACTAGTAATGAATTACCCAAGTAGGTCGCGTCTTAGCTTACAATAAATTGTCTAGATAGGTCATGTCTTAGCTAGTAAACCATGACTTAATTTAGGTTAGAACCAAGATGAATGCCCAGTAAGCTGTAGATGACAACTCTTAGGTCAACTTGAGTGGGCTCCAACTAGCAAGCCATAGTTCTATTAACCTTGAGAATAGCTTACTTCCTGTATAATACTTTGTTAAAAATCTATTCAGAAATTAATAAGCACAAACATAAAGACATAAAATTTAAGAAGAAACTTAGGTGCTTTTATTAATTTCCAAATAATATTACAAGATTACAAGGGTAAACTAAAATTTATTGATAATATGGGTGTAGATGTTCAGCATTCCAAGCTCGTGGGAATTTAACTCTATTCATATTTGCTAAGTGATAAGCTCCATTTCCTAAGTCTTTCTTAATAATGTATGGGCCCTCCCAATTTGGACCTAATGTCCTGTCACTGGCCTTGAGAGCTCTAGGAAGAATAAGGCATAGTACGAGATCACTAATTTTGTAGTTCCAAACTTGGACCTTTTGGTTGTAGTATCTTACAACCTGTTGTTGGTAAGTTGCAATCCTAAGGTGAGCTATTTCACTTGTCTCTTCTGTGAGGTCGAGGTTTGCAGTGAGCAGCTGATTGTTATCCTTTAAATTGAAAGTAGTTCTTCATTGTGTAACTACCTCAAGTTCTACTAGGATCATGGCTTCAGATCTATACACCATTGAGAAAGGAGTTTCTCCTATGGTACTATGAGCTATGGTTCTGTAAGCCTAAAGCACCTTCTACAGCTTGTCTACCCTTGCTTCTTTCTTAGCCTTCAACTTTATCTTCAAGATCTGTTTAATGATTTTGTTAACAGTCTTGACTTGCCTATTAGCTTAAGGATGGTCTATAGCTAAGAAGCTCTTCTCAACTTTGAGATCGTTGCAAAACTTGATGAACTGTTCGCTATTAAACTGGGTCCCGTTGTCAATCACGATCTGCTAAGGACTCTAAACTTGCAAATAATGTTAGTCCATACAAACTTTTCAATCTTCGATGAAGAGATTTTCACTAGTTCCTTTGCCTCTACCCACTTGGTGAAGTAATCAATAGCAACTACTGCATGCTTGCACTTTCTATGACCTATTAGGAGTGGTCCAATTAGTTCTATGCCTCAAATCGTGAAGGGCTATGGACTGACCATTTGTTATAGGTAGGCTAGTGGAGCTCCTGGGACCTTGGTGAACCTTTGGTACTTGTCACACTTTCTCACGAGGTCAATAATATCCTGTTTCATTGTAGGCCAATAAAATCCCTGCTGGAGTGCTTTTTAAGCTAGAGATAGCCCCCCAGCATGATTTTCGCAATGGCTAGCATGAATCTCCTTCAGGATGATGTCACAATCATGGTTATCTATGCACCTTAAGAGTGGAGTTGAAAAATCCCTTTTTATATAACATGTGATTACAAATGCAATATCTGGCTGCCAGAGCTTGTAAACAACTTGCTTCTAGCTTATCTTGTGGTAGTTTGCCATCTTGTAGGTAATCCAAGATCAGACCTATCAATGAGTTTTGCACCATGATAATTGCCATCACGGCATCCCTTTGTTCTATGTTTAGTGATGGGAGGAATTCTACTAGGATGGCCCCCAAGAAGTCTGCATATCTAGTCATGGCTAAGCAAGCTAATGCATCTGTGTGTTCTAAGCCTATAGAATTTGATTAACCTCATATCATTGGAAAGAGCCAAGTAGTTCCTGAACTTTCTGAAGGTAAATGGCCATCTTTGATCCTCTTGTCTAATATTCATCCCGTACATGACAAACTATAAACTAAGAATTGCTAAATATTTTTAGGTTTTCATCTTGCATTTCTCTTGCTAGACGGAGTCCTGCCAATAATGTTTCATATTTTGCTTCATTGTTTGTAGCCTAAAATTAAATCTCAGTGCATAGAGGATTTTGTGCCCCTCTAGGCTGATAAGAAGCACTTCTGCCCTAACCTTTTGCTCGTTTGATGACTCATTAACATAAAACTTTTAATATGGAGCCTCTGGGGCCTCCATTTCCTTTTTTGCAAGGCTTGTGAACTCTACAATAAAATCTACCAAGGATTGCCCTTTAATTGCTAGTCTTGGCTTATACTCAATGTCAAACTAGGCTAGCTCGACTGGCCACTTGAGTAGATGGCTTAAGGCACCTGTCTTTTGTAAGATCTACCTTAGTAGGAACTACGTGAGCACTTCAATGCTATATGCTTGAAAGTAAGGTCTCCGCTTCCTCAATGCGATCACGAGATAGTAAACAAACTTCTCCATCAGCGAGTACCTCGTCTCAACATCTAGCAATCTTTTGCTAATATAGTAAATCAAAAATTATGTTCCACCTTCTTTTCGTATGAGGGTTACATTAAGAGCGTGCTAAAATACTCCTAAGTAAACAATGAGCTTCTCACCTTCTTGTGGTTTGGACAGAAGAGGAGCCCAGTCCATATATTCCTTTAGCTACTAAAAGGCAAGCTCACCCTACTCAGTCTACTCAAAGTGTTTTTCCTTTTTTAATGTATCAAAGAAGGGGATGCACTTGTCTATCACTTTTAAGATAAATCTACTGAGTGCTATGACCATGCCATTAAGGCTCTGCACATCTTTAATTCCAATAGGGGATCTCATGTTAATAAGTGCTTTGATCTTTTCAGGATTTGCTTCAATACCATTATTATTGACTATGAAACTAAGGAACTTTCCTAAAGCCACCCAAAATGCACACTTGTGTAGATTTAGCTTCATCTGATATCTTCTCAGAATTTGGAACATTTCCCTGAGATCATGCACATGGTTGGCGACTTGTTCAGACTTTACCAACATATCGTCTATATACACCTCTATTATCTTTCTGATCTATTCCTTCAACATCATGTTATCAAACTGATGGTAGGTTGCCCCAGCATTCTTTAGTCCAAAGGGAATTACCTTATAACAATATAGCCCACAATTAGTGATGAACGAGATGTGTTCCTCATCTTGTGGGTTCATGGGGATCTGATTGTACCCCGAGTAGGCATCCATAAAGCTGAGAAGCTAATGACCAGCAGTTGCATCTATAACCTGATCAATCCTTGGTAGGGGAAAACTATCTTTTGGACATGTTTTGTTTAGGTCCGTGAAATCAATGCAATTTCTCCATTTCTCATTCTTCTTTTTTACGAGCACAGGGTTGGCCACCCAGGTTGGGTAGTGAACTTCTCGAATAAACTCATTGGCTAGAAGTCTATCCACTTCTTCTTTAAAAGTGACATAACGCTCAACAGTTATAGGTCTCCTCTTCTACCGAACTAGCTTGTGATGAGGATCAATGTTGAGCTTATATGACATGACTTCGGGGTCAATCCCTACCATGTCTTCATGGTTCTAGGCAAAAAGTCCAAGTTTGCCTTAAGAAATTTAGCTAACTGGGTCTTTACATCCAGAGACAAGTTTTTTCCCAGCTTAAGGCATCTTTCAGTATCTACCTCACTAACCTGTACATGTTCGAGCTCCTCTATTGGACCAATTATTTTATCTGTATCCACCTCACGGGGGTTAGGTTATGGCCAACCCCTGTTATACTTCTAGCTCATTGTTCTTTGCCAAAAACCATATTAACCTTTTTCCTTCTCACCCCTAACTTGACTGCATTCTTATAGTAGCGTCAAGCTGCGTGCTGCTTACATCACACATATCTAACTCCATTTGGGGCTGGGATTTGATGGTAAGTATCTTAGTTGATGTGACCATGTCCAAGTCATTCATTATAGGTCACCCTAGCACCACATTATATGCTGAGGGGTAGCCTATAATCAGAAAATCTACCAGGACAGTGGATTGGTGATCTAAATCTCCTAAAGTAATGAGAAGCCTAATTTGCCCCACTAGTAATATTGTATTTCTTGTGAAACCATAAAAGGGCTCTGAGGAAGGCTTTATTTGGTCCACGCTCAAACCCATTTGTTCGAAGCCTCCCTTATACATAACATTCACCGAGCTGCCGGTATCGATCATTATTCTTCACACCTCAACATTACTAATTCTGGCCCGAATAACCAATGCATCATTATGGGAAGAACATACTCCTCGTGCATCTTCATATGTAAAAGTGATGCTATCTAAAGCCATTCTTACTTTCTTAGCAAGTCTCTCAAATTCATTGTGACCCGTGAGCAGGATATGGTTTGCCTCTCATACATAGCATTCATGTGACCTATTTGAGGTTCTTGCGATGTAAGGCCTACCGTGGATGGTAAATATAGTTCTCACTGTGGGTGCCTTCTCTTGTTTGGGAGTTTGCTAATGCTGCTACTGAACTGGTTTTTGGGGCTACTGAGGTCATTGACCTGCACATTGCACCACATAGTTTCTCAAGCGATCTCTCTTGATTAGATCCTTAATTGCATCTTTGAGTGCCTAGCAGTTCAAAGTATTGTGCCTAACTTCATCGTGATAAGCACAAAACTTGTCCTTGTTCCTAAACTTGTTAGGAGTCCTTATGGGATTGGGCTTCCCAAAATCCTCTCTATTCTTCTCTGTTGCAAAGATCCTATCCTGAGTATCTGATAAGACGCTGTAGTTATCATGGTGACCTTGACACTGAGATCACTCATTCCTGGCCTTCTTTACAGATTGACTATCAGAGCCATCCTTCTAAATCTCTCTACTATTTCTGCCATTGCTCCTCTTTTTACTCTGGTTGGAGCTATTCACCTTATGCTTCTGATTGGACTTCTTTGAGCCAAAGGTTTCTTTCTACCTGATCTCTTTGGCAGCTCACTTATAGAACTCACCTAGGTCCCTCACTAGAGACTTGTATATGCTTTTATACAACTTACCATCCTTGTGAAGTCCTACCAAGATCGTTGTCAGCATGCTCTCATCTAAGGGACTCTCTACATTGTTGACCTCACGCTTGAACCAGGTGATGTAGTTTTCAATGGCACGTTCTTCCGTTAAAAGATTGTTGCAAAGTGGTAAGATGGTGCGAGCTGCCTTCTCAGTGCTCTATACTAGTTGATGAATCTCCTTTGACACTCTTTCCAACTATTAATGCTACAAGTTAGGAAACCGCTAAGCCATGTCCGAGATATATCTCCAAGAATGGCTAGGAAGATGTGACACTTAAATAAAAGGTTAGTCGTCTAAAGATCCATCTGTATATTGAATGCGTCCAGGTGGTCATACGAGTCACTATCCTTATCGTACTACAGGATTGTAGGGATCTTAAACTTGCGAGGAAGAGGCTCTGTCTTGATCTCTCTAGTGAATGGTGTCCTCTCCTTATAGCGATCTTGATTATCCTAAGCCTGAGGGCGCTCTTCTAACTGCTTTACCCTCTAAAGCAACTCTTTTACCATCGGGTCTTGTGTCTCGAATCATCGGCTAGAAAATCACTAGCTCTTTTTCCTTTCCTTGTCATAGGAGTGGCGATTTGAGGTTCTATGCCTTTTCTACCCATGAACCGATGAGTAGCGATTTGAAGTATGTCCCCGGTTGGTCCTGTTTGAGCTTCCATCTCAACATGAACCCTCATGTTACTAATTATCATGATCCTCCCATGCTCAGTGAACCTTTGATCTTATCTGTGAACCTTTGATCTTATCCGTAAGTTAGAAGAATGAGCTGAATCAGCACGTTAATGCACTTGTTTGATTGGCCTTTCCTCCTAAGCTCTTTATTGCAGCTACTGGAGCTCACTCCTAAGTATATAATAGGATGTTGTAGTTATCATGGCAACCTTGACGCTGAGATCGCTCATTCCTAGCCTTCTTTGTAGATTGACTATCAGAGCCATTCTTCTGAATCTCTTTACCATTTTTGACATTACTCCTCTTTTTACTTTGGTTGGAGCTATTCGCCTTGTCCTTCTAATTGGACTTTTTTAGGCCAAAAGTTTCTTCCCACCTGATCTCTTTGGCAGCTTGCTCATAGAACTCGCCTAGGTCCCTCATTGTCAAGATGCTCTTATCTAAGGAGCTTTCTATGTTGTTGACCTCATGCCTGAATCAGGTGATGCAGTTTTTGGTGGCTTGATTTTTTATTGAAAAACCATTGTAAAGTGGCAAGATAATGCGAGTTACCTTCTCAGTACTCTATACTAGCTGATGAATCTCCTTTGACACTCTTCCTAACTATTAATGCTAGAAGCTAGGAAACCTCTGAGCCATCTCCGAGGTATATCTTCAAGAATGGCTGGGAAGACACGGCATTTGACTAAAGGGTTAGTTATCTAAAGATCCATCTATACATTGAATATGTCCAGGTGGTATACGAATCACTATCCCTATTATACTGCAGGATTGTAGGGATTTTTAACTTACAAGGGAGAAGCTCTGTCTCAATCTCTTTAGTGAATGGTGTCCTCTCCTCATAGAGATCTCGACTATCCTGAGCCTGAGGGTGCTCTTCTAACTACTTTACCCTCTAAAGTAGCTCTTCTACCATCGGGTCCTATGTTTCGGATCATCAACTAGAAGATCATTGGCTCTTTTTCCCTTCCTAGTCGTGGGAGTGGCGATCTAAGGTTCTATGACTTTTCTGCCCATGACCTGACAAGTAGCAATCTAAAGTATGTCCCCGATTGGTCCTGTTCAAGCTTCCACCTCAACGCCAACTCTCACGTCACTGATTATCATGATCCTCACATGCTCAGTGGACCTCTAATCTTATCCGTAAGTTGGAAGAACGAGTTGAATCAGAGAGATAATGCACGTATTTGATTGGCCTCTCCTCCTGAGCTCTTTGTCGTGGCTGTTGGAGCTTTCTACTGGGTGCAGCAACCTCAACTTGGTTTCACGCGCCCTGGGCTTGTGCCTGTGCCAGTGCCCGAACCACATTAGGCAATTCTCTCACCATGTTCTCCAGTGCCTCCTGACATTGGTGCCACATCTACACTCCATCAGTCCTAGGAATAATAATAGTAGGCTAACGATAGGCTATTGGGGGGCAAGCAGGAGGCAATACCTGTTGCAGGGACAGTAAAAGTGCCTACTGTAAGAAGAATTAGTTCCCACTATTATTCTACGTAACCTTTCGGCTGGTCAACTGGAGCGTCAGAACTCTTGGTGGTTCTTCCTTTAGCCATTGCAACTAGATGGAAAATCAACCAAAATGTAGTTTAGGCCCTCCTTCTAGCACTAAAATATTGACATGTGAATTTAGTTAACCTAAATTCAGAAGCCTAAATTGCAAACTAAGAATGGAAAAGGAAAGAAAAAGAGGGAGAGAAAGGAAGAACAGGGAGACACCATAAGTTTTTAACATGGTTCAGCCTAGTACAATACTTACGTCCATGGTTATTGTATTTTCTCTATTTATTTTTACAGAGTTTTTTGTATCTATTTATTATTGTATCCTCTTCCTTGTACAGTGATTTCAACCTTTATTTATAGTTGCTAGGGTATATAATCTTAATGTAGTTCAAAAAAAAATAAAAAATCTACAATCAACTTTTGCTTCATGAATTTCAATGAAAATAGGCAATTAATTAATCATGCAACTTGATTCTCATAAGTTGATCCCTTTTCGAGTTTAACCACAGTGAGTGTTCTTCGATCTGTGAGCTAGACCTTGTCCTTAATAACTTAAGATTGCTACTTTGACCCTTATTAATCGATGATCTGAGTTCACATTTGGCGACCTTATGTCTTGCTTTAGTGACCTCAGTCCTAGTTAAGCTAGGCCTTTATTAGCTAGGCGCCTGTCCATTTAGCTTTTACCAGCTCATTTGTATGGTTCTAAAAATACCCACAAGAGAATCTATCCCCCTTTCACTATAGATGCCACACTTGATAGACAATCCTTCATTTTAAATCTTTCTAAACCCTTATTACTATAGGTTTCGTGCGATAAACCTAAAGTATAACAAGATCTATCCCTATGAATATTAATGCCAATGACATAAGATGCTTCACCCATATCCTTCATATCAAAATTTCTAGAGAGAAATTTTTTTACCTCATGTAGCAACCCTTTATCATTGGTTGTAAGTAAAATACCATCTACATACAACACAAGGAAATAAGTCTTACTCCCACTAATGTTCTGGTATATTCACTAATCTATGATATTCTCTTTAAAACCAAACAAAGAGAAAACATTATGAAATTTTAAATACCATCGACGGGAGGCTTGATTTAGCCCATATATAAACTTCTTAAACTTGCAAACCAAAAGCTTACTATCATTAGAGGAGAATCCTCATGGTTGTTTCATATAAACCTCTTCCTCGAGATCCCTATTGAGGAATGCAGTTTTTACATCTATTTGATATAATTCTAAATCAAATTGAGTTATCAATGCTAAAATAATACAAAAAGAATCTTTCTTTAATATAGGAGAAAAAGTCTTTGTGTAATTTATTCCCTTCTATTAAGTGAATCCCTTAGCAGCAAGTCTAGCCTTATATCTTTTAATGTTACCTAATGAATCCTTCATGATTTTAAAGATCTATTTACACACAATGGCCTTTGCACCAGTAGGCAACAGAACAAGATTCCAGACTCTGTTAGATACCATAGAACTCATCTTATCCCTCATGGCATTGAACCCAACTCAAATTCCTTCCAACTCATGACTTGTGAAAACGCTTGAGGGTCATCTTTGGCTTCAACATTGTAATCAAACTCTTGTAGGTACACAAGGTAATCATTAGGTATTATTGATCTTCTATCTCTAGTTGACCTTCTTAATGTTGCATCATCATCCTCTTGGGAAGGATGTTGTACAATTGGTATTGGGTTCTCTATGCTATCCTCAACAATTTGTGGAATCTCAGTGATTCGCTATTTAACACCTGTTTGGACTTAAGGGGTCTTACATAGCCCAATCAATTCATCATTTAAGGTGGAAGTGTAATCACTCCCAGTAATCAAGTCATTCTCAAGAAATTTCACATTTCTTGGTTTTACAATCCTAGTGTTATAAGATGGATAATAAAATTTATAACCCTTGGACCTTTCAGCATATCCAACAAAATAGCCACTAATGGTCCTGAAGTCCATCTTCTTTTCTTATAGATTATAGACCCTTACCTTAAATGAGCATTTTCAAATGTGTATATTCTACAAACTCAGTTTCCAATATTTCCATAATTCGAAAGGCATTTTTGGAACAACCTTAGTTGGAACCTCGTTTAATATATATACAATTATCTTAGAGGCTTTAGTTCACAAGGACTTAGGAAGCTTAGAGCTGCTAAGCATGCTTCACACCATGTCTAACAAAGTTTAGTTTCTTCTTTCTGCCACACTATTTTGATCTAGAGACCCAAGCATGGTGTATTAGGCTACTATCCCATGCTTTTGAAGAAACTGTGCAAATAGACCAGGTGCTTATCCATCTTCAGTATACCTATCATAATATTCTCCACCTCTATCAAATCTCATGATCTTTATTTGCTCATTGCACTATCTTTCTACCTCTACCTTAAATATTTTAAAGGCATCTAGCACATCATTCTTATTATGAAGTAGGTAAAAGTACATGCATTGTGAGTAACCATCTATAAAGGTGATGAAATACCTCTGACCATATGTGTCCATATCTAGATTGCATATATCTGTGTCTATGATTTCTAACAAATCTGAACTCCTTTTGACACCTTTCTTTGACTTGTTAGTCTACCTTTCCTTAATGCAGTCTATACAAGTGTCAAAATTTGTGAAATCCAAAGTACTAAATACTTCATCATTCACTAACATTTTTATCCTTTTTAGAGAATTTTACAATTCCATAGTCATTGGAAATGGAAAATTAATTGTAATATTATTATATCAATAAATTAGTTGTATGTAAACAATTTGTTAAGAATTCAATTGATAAATTAATAAAAAAAATTATTTGACTATATATTATAAAAAAAGTTCTTTGAAATATAATTAAATAAAAATTTAATTAATAAATTAATAAAAAATTTTGATAGATGAGGAGCTATAGATTTTAAAGATGGTTTAAACCTAAATGTTGACATTTAACAAATTCCAAAAGTAGTCGATTCCTTAACTCAAACTAAAGTTAAATGTAATATTGAGTTTAGAAGTCGGTTGTTTATTAAGAATTTGCGTTGTAATTTTTTTCATATTTACAAAAATATCATTGTGTCTATATATACATTGGTTTAACTTTTATCCAATGCCTAGTTAATAATATTTTTTTTGCATTTTGTAATAGTGTATATCCTTATCTCTCATATCATCGATTTTTATATATGTATTATATTAAATCCATTATAACATAATATATTTTAAAAAGTTTGGTTCTTCATCTTTTTTTTGTTTCTTTGACACATTTCATATTTTGAATGATATAGTGTCATATATAATATGTAATAAGAACCTTTTCTTCCCTTTCTCATTTAATAAGGTACATACATGTGATTCCCATGCGTGCTTATCATTAGAAAAGGAAATGAGCCATAGCTCTATTAGGGGTATGTGACTTAACATATCTTTGGTTTAGTTTAATTTGACCTATTTAACTAAATAAGTTGGTCAAGATTAATAAATAGATTCATTTAAATAAACAAACCATGCCTATCTTTTTTAAATTTGGCTCATAGGCCTATAAGGTTAGCCTATTCATATATACATGCCTAACTAGGCTATGAACTTATTTTAGGCCTTGATTTATTAGCTTATTTAAAGGCCTATTTATGTACGTGGGCTTTTAAATAAGCTAAGAGGTCAATTCAAATTTGTTTCTAGATTGAATCCAAATTTTAGTTTTATATAAGTTAATAAGTCAAACTCAGGTCAATATTTTATAAAATAAATCTGGTCTATTTGAGATAAAGTCTAACCTAAAACTTATTTTCATCCAACTTATTATGTTAAAATAAAATCAAGTGAATTAAAGTAAATAGGAATAGTATGATTCCACAATAAAAGTCACTTCATTAAATAAATAGATGTTAAACATTAATAATAGTAAAATACATACGCTTCTTGCGGTCAATTTGTACTATTCAAAGTCCAACTTTTGCAAATTTTGGAAATTCATAAAAAATTAGTTTAAGATCTTTGACTAAACTATTGAACATGAATGTTTGAATTGTAGATTTACGGAAAACATTCATTTTTCAGGTTTGAATTTTATTATAATTTATTCATCAAAATAATAAGAATCAATAACCACAATTGTCGGAAACGAACTCAACCTCCAAAACGGTAGAGGCAGCATCTGAAAGGTGATAATGAAAATTACAAACTGATTTGCACATTTTGGATAATTGGTGGGTTTGGCAAATGCATAAGTTTTCAGAAACTGAATTTAGTTTGGGCCTAAAACAAATATTCACACACTATCCTTTCTGCTCAGCTTTAGCTTTATGAGATTTGGGCCATTTATTTAAGCCCAATTACAGTAACAGCCGAGCTGACTTTACAGAGAAAAATGGTTGTTGAACCCCTCCAAAAAACAAAAAGGTTTAAATTAAACAAGTTTATTTTATGTTTTCATCTATATTTCTTAATTTTTTTCCGAAATTTTGGTTATTATTTAGGCCGAAAATAAATAATATTTACTGCATACCATCCCATGAAAAAAAATTAACTGCATACTTCTTATTTTGTTCATATACTGTCTCTTTCTAGCAGTGTTTGCAAGGTAATGGAGTATATTGTTATATTAAAAATATTACAAATTGTTATAATAATAAGTAGTGAATTTTGATAAAGCTACTTATGTTCAAATTATAGTTTACAAACAATCCAACATAGTTATTTAGGAAGCCAATTCGTAAGATTTTAGGCTATAATTAAAGAAAGAACAATAAACATTAAATCAAAGATCAACAAGGTAAATTCCATTCTTCCGTACTGCGAAAAGAATTCAGATCCATCCTTATTAATATTTAGACTATTACTGCATTACTGCACACTAAAAAAATAGTGTGGAAAGGTAATTATTGGTGTGAACTGAAAATATAAATAATAGTAACTGCGTACCCCTAAAGCTAGCTGTTTTTCTAGTAAGCCTTGCATCACATGGCCGGTTAAAAAAAAAAAAGTGAAAATGCATTTTTATCCCTTACTTTGGTATAAGTTTTATTCTTATTCCCTAAAAATTATTTTGAATAATTTTATTCCTTAATTTTAAGTAACGGTGTAATGTCATTTACAATACTAACTTCATCTAACTTACAAAGGAAAATTCCTATTTGTTACAACCTTACATCCTAATTGACATAAAATAAATTGGATGTCTATTAGAGGGTCAACATATATTAAAATAAAAAAAATTAATCTATTAACCTATTTCAAAAAGCATAAAACATATTCAATTTTATTTTTTTTAAAAGGAAAAACAATATTTTTAATGTTTTATTACGTATTCAAAATTTATTTTATACCAACAAAGATGCTAGATTGTGAATTTTGTAAGAGAATTTCGAGTAGTGAATTAGATATAATTAATATTGTGAGTGAGATTACTTACTTTCTAAAAATCAGGGGATAGAATTGCTTAAAATAATTCTTAAGGAATAAGAATAAAACTTGTGTGAAAGTTAGGGATTGAAAATGCATTTTAGCCAAAAAAAATTATTGATTATAATGTATATCTGTTTTGATGTATTGTAATCTTAGGATGTAAAGTTGCAGTGAATTAGCTTTTTTTTTTTCCAAAAAAAAAATTAATTAAGAAAAAATGACATTATTTTTTTAATAAAAATTAATGTCATTAATTATTTACAAATTGGTTTTAATATAATAATCAACATCTAAAATGAAAATTATGACATATATTATTATATGCTTGTTTATTAGTTTAGAGAAATAGCATTGGTTTTTTATAGTAAATTGATGTCCAAAGTAGAGAAAAAACATATTTTTTAAGGAAAACTAGCTTCTAAAGTCCAGACATTATAATTAGATGTTATATTAAAAAACTCTATTTTTTTTCTTTAAATATGAGTTAAGAGAAATGATGTTAGATTTTTTTAAAAAAATAATGTCTAAAATCTCCACACATTTTAAATGGAGTTATATATTACATATTAATATATTAGATATCTCTATTTTATTAAAACTCAAATTATTTTGCCTAATTTTATTTATAAATAAAATTTATTCTCTAACCATTAATTTTTTCTATTCCCAATCAAATAATTCCATTTTACTAAAACTATAGAATATTCAAGAATTTAAATACTATTAAATTGAACAAAATGATTCATGAATCTCAGCATTATTTAATGGGAAAAAATGTTTCAAAAAATAATTAGCCTTTGAGTAATTAATTTGTGAAAATTGTAATATATTATCTAAGAAAATAAAATTGATAAAAAATAATTAAAAACAAATGAGATGCAGTGATGAGAACATTCACATGTAAATGAAAATTGAGACATCAATTTTGACTATACTATCGACATTGAATGTTTTCCATTTATATAGAAGTTTTCACACATCTAACTAGCACTCTTGCTCCCTTCTAGGTTTGATATTATATCTCTCTCTCCCTCTATCTCCGACAATACCCTCACTCTCATCTTCCTTTTTTGATGGTTTTAATTAATCTTCTTTGTCTTACTCTTTTTCTATTTCTATTTAACAACTACTTTTCTTTTTGAACTTTTATTGTAGTTAGTAAAATTCTTCAATTAGCAAGGTTGATCAACAAAGCCAAGTGTAACTAAGGAACAACTTGCAAGCATAGCAAAGTCAGCCACACACGATAGAAGTGGCCCGCTAAGCATGCTCCGATGATCAAGTCAATATTTCTATATACTTTTAGTAGTGTAATGAAGGTAAATTTGAAGAAGGAATACTTCTTATTATTTATTTATGTCAAACGTGCCAACTAATGTGCTATTAGAGGAATAGAGTGCTACCATATGTCTTTAGCACATTGATAGCATTAGCGGGAATCTCGCGAAGCAATTACTACTGTCACATTGTTCATGCAGGCTTGATCACACATTTTATTATGTGTTGGCTAGGCAACTGAATCATGAAGCTTTCAATTGGTCAAGTTCTGTGCTTGGGCCGATCAGCTAAATGTGGTCTCAAGCCCAAGCAGTCCCCTTAGTAACATATCAAGTCCAAACAAATCCCTCGGTATTAACTCAAGACCGAGCAATCCCTTTAATAATATATCAAGTTCAAGCAAATCCCTCGACATTAACTCAAGACTAAGTAGTTCCCTTAGTAACATATCAAGCCCGAGCAGATCCCTTGGCATTTTAAAAACTAAGCAATCCATTTGGTATATAAAGCTCGAGCAGATCGTTCATCGTTAATGTAAGATCGAGCAGACCCCTTGGTATAAATAAAAAATTTGAGCAATTCCCTCTATACTAAAAAACAATCGAGTGGCTTCTTTAGTATCAAATTTAGGTCAAATAACCTTGACATTGAATTTGACTCGAGCAACTCCTTTGTAATCAAATTTATGTTAAGCGACCTTAGCATTGAAACTGGTTCGAGTGGCTCCTTCATCATCAATTTTAGGTCAAAAGACCCTTTTGTCATTAAGTTAAACCCCAACGACTCCTTGATACTAAAGCCTTAAAGAGATGATAGATATGAAATTCATATTTTTAGCTACAAGCATACAATTGAACCACTGCAAGACCCCAAACATGAAAAAATTGATACTCAAATTATCAAGAACTTTCATGAAACCAAGTTACACAACTAAAGTCAATGCCTACAGCGAGTAGAGAGCATTTGACCAAAGAAGATGACGGTTTTTTGAATAAGTCGATTGTCATACTCACCAAAGAGGAAAGGTGTAAACAACAAAGCCCAAAATAAACATCCAAGGCTATGACCATTCAACCTTGATCGTTCAATTGGGCCAAAAATTGGTCTAACGAGCCTAATTCCAAAATACAAACTTATGCACCAGTCCTTTATATAAACTAAAGCATGCAATCCTAAAGGGGTTCTTCACTCTCACTCTCTTTTTACTTTCTCTTACAAGGTCACTAACTTGACTGTTGGAGTGCTCTTGGGAGCCCAAACTCTAGTGACCTATGTTCTTATTTTGTAGGTCTTAAAGAACAAGATTTGTCAGTTGGAATACAGAAATACCTTAATACATTTCTAATATAGGACATAGCTAACTTGTTTTCTAACATGTTTAGGATTGTAAAACTCTACGGACCAATTTATTGGAGGTGAATGTACCTGCTTGAGCAATAATGAAAATCCTAAAAGGATACATGAGGAATTGACATCAACCTAAAGGATATATTGTTGAAAACTACATAGCTAAAAGGGTTGTTGAATTTTACAATAAATACTTATTAAATGTAGAAGTTATTAGAGTTCCCAAGTCTCATCACAAGGGAAGAATTGCTAATAAGGGTATACTAAGGATCTTAGTGGTGAGCATCACTTGTGAAATATGGTTACAAGTATACCTTTATGTCCTACATAATAGTGAAGAAGTGAATCCTTACTTAGATGAGCATATGAACCTTACAAGAGAGTAGAATAGTGGAAAGAATGAACATCAGGTACAAGCTGAACATAACTATTCCTTCATCACTTAGTTTTAGAATCAAATTTGTTTTTGGATGGCAAAAATACCAAATAATTTTTTTGAGACCATAAGATGGTTAGCCCATAGCCTCACATAGAGATCTTCTCTTATCGTGAATATGACATCAATGGGTATTCTTTTTACACAAAGGGATGGGATGATAGGAGTACTATACAAAATAGTGGGGTCACTTTAGTGGCTCAATCAATGCATGTTTCTAGTTCTAAAGATAAGAATCCTATATATGCGAATATGTCATATTACGAGGCATTGCAGATATATAAATGCTTGACTACATCAAATTTCGATGTAAATGGGTTAAGAATAACAATGGTATTTGAATCAATGAGTTAGGGTTTCCGTTAGTGAATCTTAATAGGGAAGGTTATAAGGAGGAACCATTCATAATGGCATACCAAGGAAAATAGATTTTTATATCACAAACCTAACTAATAAGAAGTGGTTTGTAGTTTTTCAAGGAATGAGACAAATTGTTGGTGGTATAAAAGAATTAGGAAAAAAAATTACATGAAGATAACTTGGAGGAATTCTACATGCCTGAGGATCATATTGAATGAATATTGGTTGAAGATCCTCCTAAAGGAAAAAAAAATTAGAAAAAATTGAAGGTAATTGGTTGTATTTATGAACAACTATATAATTTTTAGTTTAGATACTTATACTTAATATATTATATGTTCATTATATATAAGCAACTAACTATATAATTTTTAATTTAGATGTTTACGCTTGATTATGTGTTTATTAAAATTAAGATAGTTTGATAATAAAATTGTTTGATTTTAGTAGAGCAGAAATTGCCTTAAGAAGAAATTTAGTCATTTTATAATAATATACAATCTGTATAACCTCTTATTAAATGGATTGCTTATATGAAACACATATATCATTTGCTAATTTCATATAAAAAAAAAATTCTATCTTTCAAGTAAATTGAATATAAGTTGAAGATCCTTAGAAAAAATTAAAAGTAATTAACTGTATTTATTGGCAACTATATAATTTTTAGTTTAAATGCTTATACTTGATTATGTATTTATTAAAATTAAAATGATTTGATAGTAAAATTGCTTGATTTCAATGGAGCAGAAACTATTTTGAGAAGGAATTTAGTTATCTGGTAATAATATACAATGTGTATAGTCTCTTGAATGGTTTCCTTATATGAAATACATATATTATTTTGCTAATTTCATAGAAAATAAAATTCTATTTTTCAAGTAAATTGACTCTTATGAATTATGTATATAAAAAATATAACTTAGACTTATATAAATAGACATAGCAACACTTGAAATTTCTCATTTGAAGTTCCCACCAATGTCAGAAATTGTATTACCAAAGAAAGGCATAACTAAAGGAGAAGTATAATTGAATTAATTTAGTCAAAATGTAAGTAAATGATTATTATGTATAAACTTATTATTACTTTGGCATACTTTAATTTTGATTCAGTTTTGTAATATCTTGAATTTTTTGTTGATTCAATAAAATGTTAGATGTTGTTGAAATTGAGATTACGTTGGGTTATTGTAGATTTTGGCTCAATAGTTGTTTTTACTAAAATTGTAAATAGCAATAAGTTTTCATAAAAATGTAGCTAGTAATAAGTTTCTATATGAAAAATATAGCTAGAAGTAGGATTTTTTTAGGGAAAAAATGTTGGGTTTTATACAAAATCGATGTTTTTTTTTTCCACCGATGACATTGGTTATTATAAAAAATCTAATGCCTTTAGTAGCTATTATTGCTCGAGAAAAGACTTTGGTTATTTTTTAAAAACCAATATCTTTAATGGTTGAGGAAAGACATCAGTTTATGATATAAATCAACATTTTTAATGGAAAAAGGACGCTAGTTGTTCATAAAAATTGACATGTAAAAGTTTTGTCCAAACAAAAAGATGTCGGTTGCATATTCGAAACTAACATCATTTGTTTTTTTTAGACATAGGTTAAAAAACTAAAGTAAATTGTTTTAACCTATCATGTCACTTAGATAAACATCAGTCTTTAAACCAACATAGAATGTATGAAATAATTGATATATAAATATATTTCTATAGAAGTAATTTTTTTATTTTTCAATATTTGATGCAAACATGCATGATGGGTTCAAGACAAAGGCCTTAACCACAATTCTTTGTTCCAGTCATATAGAAGCGTACACAGCTAACAAGTAACAGGAGGATTTAATATAGGTCAATTAAATATAACTTACTTGAAAAATTGAATCCTTCTATAACATAATAATTAACATAAATTAGAAGGAAGATTGCTAATCCATAAATGAGAAATAGATAGATTTTAAATATTAGTATGCAATTCAATGAGTAAATTAATTGAATTTTCATGACTTGCTTTACAAGTAGTTGTTGATTATCCAAGCATGCATTTTGACAAATTCCATAAACAATGTTTGAAAAGGAGATAGAAGATATATGACTTCAAAAGACACACAATAGTAGAAAGAAGCTCCACTGCAAGGAAAATAGAAAAATATTAACACTTCATTTGTTTGTCAAAATACATTTTTTGTAAGAAAATCTTATCTATATGTGTAAAAATAAAAGATTTTTGTGTCAGCTCTATGTTTTATGATTAACAAAATCATGGATGATATTATAATAATAGGGGAATGAGCAACTTCTACTCTTAAAAAGCAAATGTTGTTTTTTGCTACATTTCACACATATAATATTGATTAAATAGAATATTTTCTAAAATCTTAATTTTTTTTAACTCTAATTACAAATAAATGAAAGATTTTCTTATGAAGGATATCTTCTAACAAAACAAATGGAGACTAAACATAATATCTATACAATATGTAGATCTTACTTTTCAAACCAGGGAAACTTGCTTGTAAAGCAAGAAGAAATCAGATTTGCAATAAAGAAAAAAGACTAAAGAGAGAACCTTTTTGTATATATGAATGAAAAACCTTACAATGGATTTTGTTTTAAAAAAAAATACCTTAAAAACAATTTCATGCTTATATTTTTGCATGCACGGGTTTAATTTTTCTTTCTTTCTTTTTTTTTTTAAATAAAAGTTTAGGAGTTGGATAGATTGCTCCACTCCAACATTAAGGCATGTCACTGGCCTTTTTAAGGGTTTATATTAGTACTTACAGATTATCTAACCCCTTAAAATAGCTGACTGTGAAATTTTAACTTAAGATATTGATAATCGAAGACAATAAACTATATCAATTAAGCTAACCCAAGGGATTTACATGTACCTTTCTAGAGGCCTAATATATAAATTTGTTAATTTTTTATATGTAAAAAATTATTTACAAAATAAGACTAATATAAATGGCTCCCTTTGTAAAAGGAGTGATTAGTATAATTATATTATTATTCTTTCTTATAAAAATGAAATCCTTATGAACCACATTATTATGTTCAAGGAGGATACCACCACTCTTTTTTAGAAAAATATTTTTTGGTAAACTGGGAATTTAGATTACTAATTAGAAGAAATAAGTTTGGGCATTGCTATGTTCGAATTGTCAAGCATAAGTCAATCCCACTTGGGAAGAATTGTAAACCTTTAAGTCATTAGAAAAGCTATTAGCCTATTTTGTCAAAAAATAGCCACATTATTAACCTCCATGTAAATATATTTGATAGGAAGCTTTTCCACAGTAGCCAATAGAACCCTACAATCTTCAATATGGTTGTGAACAGAAGCAGGATGTGAGTGATTAATATTTGTCAAAAAGAGTTTATAATAGTCATGACATCAAGTTCAATCATAATTAGGAGTAAACCCTTATTTTGAGTCAATATCAAATCATCTCCCAATCCATATAATTTAGCTACAAAATTTAAATTTACTCTAAACCTTCTATTATAGCCTATGATCAATTTCCCATTAGTGTTTCTAATTATAGTAGAGCAACTAGCTTAATTAGGATTTTTTAGAAAAATATTCATTTTACATGTAACTCACTTAAAAATTAAACACAAGATACAATCTAAAGTCATATTGATTCATTTGTTTTAAACAATAGAAGTTGATTTGAATTATAATAGTTATACAAAGGTTAAATTGCTTTATTGCTACGTGTTATATTTTGTTTTTGATTAGATTCTTATAATTTAAAATTTTTAAATTGGATATTTATATTTATTTTTTATTTGTAATTGAATATTTCTTGTCACTTTTCTTTTAGGTTTTGTTAGTAATTGGCCCAAAATAATGAATTGTTAATATGGCTTTACAGTTGATGAAATGAGAGGTATGTGGCCTATTCTTTCTCTAAAAAAACAAAATAGCCCCAAAAAATGCTCTAATTGTTCTTAAATTATTTGTCACTTAAATACAAATAAATAAAAATGATATTAAAGCTCCATATTAACAATTGTCAAGATAAATCAACAAAGTATTATCAATGTGTATCAATAACTAACAAACCAACAAATAAATGATGGGAAATATTGAATTAGAAATAAAAAATAAGTATAAGAACTCTATTTCAAACTTTTAATGCATATCATCATATCCGATAAGGATGCTAGTGTTATACATTTCTTAAATACTTATTTTCCAATGATTAAAACACAATGTGAAATTTGTGACTAGCAAGACATACATATCAAAATGTGATCATATGCACATCTTTACAAAATGGTTCATGCATCCATCCAATATGCTAAAATGATAATCAACACATCTCAATACAATAATAAGATAGAGTCAAAATGTCTCCATCAATATGCCATAAAACAATGTGCACAATCAACAACATGATATATACATATATGAAACATATGGCAACATCATTAATATCTCACTAATATTGAGATAACAATAACACTAGTTCATCATTTCAATTAGAAACATGAAACTTGTACTAACCACTACAACAAAACTGGTTGTTAGCGGCGGTTCACTAGCGGCGGTTTATCTAAACCGTCGCTAAATACACGGACGATATTTTTAG
>JANHAO010001139.1:0-34763 GCA_026873985.1 Saraca asoca
TAAACTAGATAGTTTACTATATATATATATATATATATATACTCTCCCATTCTTGTAAAGGATATATAATGAATAAGAAATATTTGTCCATGTCAATCTGACAAGAACAGCTGCTAAATCAACTGCAATGGGATGCATTTTGCTTTTGCCTCTAGAGAAGTTGAGTTTTCATTTTTTGGAAGTAAAGGAGGCATTGGTGATGGTGACACATTCAAGAGAAATGGATGGTTCAACTGCTAGAGTCACGTTCATCATCAGATGAGGCTTCATTGGTAATTCTTTCTAGGAAAACTTTGAATTTAGCTTTCATCCTCCTTTCGGTCAGCAATGATGTTTTCATAGAAGAGCCTAGTATAGTCCTCGTAGACGATTTCATCAAGTTTCAGGACCTGTGAGGAGGAACGCAAAGCTGATCCTCGAACCTAGCATGATAAAACATTTTGTTAACTGGACTTCAGAACTCATCATTAGAGAAACGAGTGGACATTGAAAAGAACTAAGAAAGCAAAAATATATTAGAAGATGGGATGAAAAAAAAATTTACGATGAGTGTAGTTAACATTATGAGAGCGAGACGATGGCATGCAAGTTCAGGTTATAATGATAGAAATTTGAGTGGTTGATTGGAGAAAAAGGGATTACCAGTTTGCACGTTAGTGGAGAGTTAACGGCATTCAGTATTAGAAAGTTCAACATGTGGCTATCGTTTTGCATGAAGTGAGGAGTTAATGGTATTAAGAAAAGTGGGGAAGTTAATACTATCTATATTTATGGAGGAAATAGTTTCGAGAAGTTAAAAGGAGATTGACACAACCCCAACAGTTTTCTTGAAGGATTCCTCATTAATTTTTTAACTCACTTGATTGAATTCCAAGGATGCAAATGTCTTTTTCTTTCAGTTTTTGGCCGGTTGTTTACTTTAGCCCAGAAGTGCAAGAACCCAACATTTTTGCTCATGAGTACGCATGACATATAATGCATATATTTAACATATCTATTCAAACATTTTAAACCAATTAATCAAGATTAACTATGTCTAATTCATTCCTCATGAAGCAAAATCGATTTTCATGGAAGGGTTTTGTAAATATATTTGCTAATTAACTTTTTGTATTTATAAAGTTTAAATCAACGTTCTCCTATGAACATAGTCTCCAATAAATTTATTTTTAATCTTAATATGCTTGATTCTTAAACGTTGAATAAGATTCTTTGTTAAGTTTATAGTATTAGTATTATCACAAAAAATTGGAAATAGGATTGAAATTCAAACTGTAGTCTTCTGGTTGTTTTTTATCTGTAGAATTTGTGTATAACAATTTCTATATTTTTCTGTCTAACTTGCAACATGCAAAGTCAACATTTGAATACCTTAAAACAATGATCTTTTGGATACCATAATTCAAAGTCTTTTGTCCCAAATAGGTATTTAAAAATTCTTTTTACAGCATATAAGTGTGATTCCTTAGGATTATATTGATATCTTGCACACAAGCATACACTAAACATAATATCCAACCTATTAGTAGTTAAATAAAGAATTGATCCAGACATACTTCTACAACATTTTTCATCTACTAATTTACCATTGTCATCTTTATCTTGTTTCGTGAATGGCTTCATTGGAGTACCAAAAGCATTAGCATTATCCATTTCAAATTTCTTTAGTAGCTCTTTTATGTATTTGGCTTCATTTATGAAGATCTCTTCTTTCATTTGTTTGACTTGAAGTTGCAAGAAGTTAAGTTTTCATATCATGCTCATTTCAAATTCTCCTTATGTAAGATTTAAAATTCCTTGCACAAATTTTCATTAGTGGATCCAAAAATAATATCATCAACATATACTCGGACAACCAAGATATCATGCTTCACAGTTTATTTTTTTATAAAAAAGTGTGATATCTACTTGTCCTCTTGTAAAATTATTTTCAATGAGAAATTTACTAAGTTTTTCATACCAAGCTCTTGGGGCTTGTTTTAACCCATACAAAGCTTTGGTTAATTTGAAGACAAGATGTTCTTTTTTTTCAAAACCTAGAGGTTATTTTACATAAACTTCCTCATTTATGAAATCATTTAGAAAGACACTTTTTACATCCATTTGATATAATTTGAAATTTTTAAAGCATGCAAATGAAAATAACATTCTAATAGATTCAAGTCAAGTTATGATTGCAGATGTTTAATCATAATCAATACCTTCTTGTTGATTGTATCCTTGAGTTACTAACCTTGCTTTATTTCTAGCCATATTTCCAAATTCATCTAATTTGTTTTTGAAGACCCATTTGGTTCTCACGACTAGATGGTCCATTGGCTCTGTAACAAACTTTTATACTTCATTTTTTTTTTCAAATTGAGTGACTTTTTCTTTCATGGCTTTAACCCAACTTTCATCCTTGAGTATATCTTGAATGTTTTGTGGCTTTACATAAGAAAGAAAAACAATATTTTTTGTATTTTGTGTGAGGATCTAGTTCTTATAATTTGTGGTAAATCTCCAATAATACACTCATTTGGATAATTAGGATGATATCTCCACTCTAAAGGAAGATTTCTAGCTTCCCTTATTAATGTTTTATCATCTTGATGCACATTTGAGGATGGAACATCTTCATCTTCTTTCAGTTCAAAAGAGCAATTTCCTTATTTTTCTGGACTAGCTTGCTCATTTAAATGAGCTTGCTATTTCATGCTTGCTTGCTCTTCTAGTCTATTCAATTCCTATTTATCATCTAATAGCTTTCTCCAATAAGAGTTGTTAGATTTATCAAATACCACATGCATAGATTTTTCTATCATAAGTGTTCTTTTATTATATATTCTATAACTTTTACTAGTTGTAGAGTATCTAATAAAGATTCCTTCATCACTTATTAAGTCAAACTTTGCAAGATTTTCTTTTTCATTATTTAAAATAAAATATTTGCAACAAGAGGCATAGAAGTAACCAATGTTGGTTCTTCTACCTATCCATAGTTCATATAGGGTTTTCTTCAATATAGGGCTTACTAAGCATCTATTTGAAATATAGTAAGAAGAATTTATTGCTTTGGTCCAAAAATATTTTGGAAGATTATTTTCACATAGTATAGTTTAAGTCATATCTTGTAATGTTCTATTTTTCCTTCCGTTACTTCATTTTGTTAAGGAGTTTTTGGACAAAAGAAGTTATGACTAATCCATGATTTTCACAAAAAGTTTCAAATTTTTTATTTTCAAACTCACTTCCATGGTCACGTCTAATATTCATGATATTTGAATCTTTTTCATTTTGAACTTTCATGCAAAATTTCTCAAAAATTTCAAAGGTATCATCTTCATGAGCAAAAAAGAATACTCACATGTATCTAGAAAAATCATCAACTATAATAAGGCCATACCTTTTTCCTCCAAAACTTAAAGTTTTAAGACTAAATAGAACCATATGCAACAATTCCAATGATTTTGAAGTTGAGACAACATTTATGGGTTGGAAAAATGATTTTACTTATTTTCCTTGTTAACATGTATCACATACATGATCCTTTTCAAAATTTATTTTTAGAAGATCTATAACAAGATCTTTCTTAGAAAGATTTGACATGAGACACATGTTAACATATCCAAATCTTCTATGCTATAGCCAACTCTCATCATTTATGGATGCAAGATATTCAATTGAAGTTGGTGAGATATTATTTAGATTAGTTGCATAAAAATTATCCATTCTTCTACCTATAAAGGGAATTTTGTTAGTATTTTTGTCTTGAACTATGCAATGAGAAGACTTAAAAGTTAATTTAAAACCTCTATCACATAGTTGACTAATGCTAAGAAGTTTATGATTGAAACCACCTATTAAGCTAACCTTATCCATAGATGTAGAACTCATATCTATCTTACCTATACCGATGATTTTGCATTGACTGTTGTCTTCAAGGATCACGTGTCCTCCATTTATAAGTTTGATGGAGGAAAAGGTCCTTAAATCTCTCATTATATGCCATGAGAAACCACTATCTAAAAACCATCCGTCTTTCTTGATTGTAGATTTAAGACACTCCCACAAGTCAAGATTGACTTTTCTTATGCACCTAAACCATTTCGGGTCCTCTAAGTTAGTGCCAATGAACTTTGGTTTCTTTCGCTTTTTTGTATCTAAACATATTTCCTCTTATTAAATTTATTTTTCTTTACATAACATGAGGATGATATATGTCCCTTGTTTCCACAATGATTACATGTGACTAAAGGATTTGATAGAGTTAATTCATGCTTTTACAAAGATGTTTTTATAATCACTACAAGAAAACGTGCACTTTCCGAGGTCCTTTCCAATGACAAAAATAGGAAGTCAGAAATTCATAAAAAAAGACATCAAAAAGCTAAAAAATATATATATATATATGATTTTTTCCAAAGTCCATAAACATAAAAAAAAATGTTCCAACATCCATATCCATCAAAACCATTGACCAAAAAAATTTAAAAAAATTTGACATGTCAATTTTTTCGACATTCTAGAATATCATAAATCATGTCACTTGATGACGTGGCTTTTTCCAATGCCCTGAAACATTGCAAGGGTATGAAAATAATAAGTTTTAAAAAAAATTTGAATTTCAATTTGTTTATTAACACGTTAGATTTTCTTATGATTGTAGACACACAAAAATGCTATGTGACATTTTCTAACAGTTGTAGATATTGGAAATTCCTCAAACAAAAACAAAAATAAAATTTGATCTTAGATCAACTGGTCCCATTTTTATCCCATATCATTCCATCTCTGCATTAATCACCCCACCCCTCAACACTACTAGCTTGTAGCTAGAGGAGTGCCGTTGTCCATTCCTAATTTGTCGCCTGCCACCCCATCACTAGAGTTTATCATTTGTCAGGTATGCTTTTCTTCTATCATTTTCATTCATTTGATTCTGCAATTGTTTTCCTGTTCCTACTTTCTCTACATTTGTGTCCTTTTTCTTGTAAGAACTCTAATATAGATATAGAAACTGATTCCTTCCACTCAATTTGTAACTAAATCTTGATGTTAATTCCAACATAAGCAAATGCATTTTAATGTTTTGCCTATGTAATTGAATCATTTTTTGGTTCTAATGTTTGTTAGCTATGGCTTTTAAGATTGCATTGAGCTGAATAATGGCCATGGAAGTCTTGGGACTATACAAGTCTTCAGATAATTTTATAAAAGTAGTATTCTTTTCTAATGGGATTATGTTTTGGTCTATGGATGTGTTGAATTCCTGAACATGCCTTCTGATTAGTATTTTAGGAATTGAGAAATGGAGTTATGGAAGTTTTCAGACATGAATAGCTACACTGACTCTCTTTAAGGAAGAAGAAGAAGAAGAAACTAGAATTCAGGTTTGTAAGAAAGCCATGGAATTAAAATAAATGATTTTGTTTTTGTGATCTTTCTCTAGTTGGAGTCTGGTTTGTGAAGATACTGAATGAAAAAAAGGATCAGTGGGCATATTTATAGTACGAACTAATGAAATTAGAGTGTTTTCTATTTTCTCAATCTCTGTCAAACATAAAATAATACCAATTCATATCTATTTACATTAATGGTAGTGCCTTGCTAAAGGACAAATGAGGTTACAGATTTAGAAAAATAATAATTTTCTTGATAATATCACAAGGAATTTATTAGAGTTTAATGTGACAGATTTTGGCTCATGTGTCACCTATTTGAGCTAACAAGCAGGTTGTCTATGTAATAACTAAAACCATTTCGTGTTGTTCGTGAACATGCTCCCACCGCTTGCTTGTCCCCTTACTAAAAATGTTGTTGCTTTTGTTTTTTTGTTAGATTCTATCAATTATGAAAAGAAAATAATTCAATTATAAGCCTTTTTTTTTTCAAAACTTTATGCTAATCATATTATTTAGCCAGCATGGAAAATTGGATACCATATAGAAAATTTGAAATTTTGGCTTTGCCTTATTTATAATATTACTATAAGTTTGAGGCTTAAATAGGATAAGAATGCAATTTAGTACACCCCTTAAAAGGAAAGAAAAGAATTACTGTTACCTATTTGGATGGTCCAAAGCTATTTATGAGATTAAATTCCTTAATTGTCTTATTATATGCAGATTTGCCCTCTATATCCTTCATTGTGTCTATGTGCTTGGTTTGCATCTCCCTATTTATGTATATCTCTTTGTGTCCCTCTCATTGTGTCTATGTGCTTGGTTGTCCTATGATATCTTGCAACATGTACTTGCAGACCATTTTATACTTTTAGCAGGAAACATGTCCACATATCAAACAAAAACCTTATAGACTATATCTTCTTATGTAGTTTGGAAGTTGCTCAAGCTTGAGACTTGCCTATGCAGCTTACACAGGGTAATAGAATAGTCTTAAATTTGTCTACTATTTTTATATATGCTCTAGTTGGTAGCTAAACATTTCAAAGAGAAAAGAAATAAGAACTTGTGATAAGGCAGTCATTTGGGCTTTCTAAAGAATCATTCATAACTAAATGTCATCTGAAATCATTTGAATTTTATCTACTTGTACTTGATCACTGGAAACATACAAAATCACTACATAAAACTATCAAAATTGTTAAGTCTCACTTTCAAGTAACTTTGCAATCATAGTGGAGTAATGGATGGGTATCATTTTTGTTTTAAGTGCGTTTAAACTATATATTTGTTACTCTTCTTTTACGTTTCTTTGCTAAGACAATCTGATTTCATATGTGTTTGAGCCATATACTTGTTCTACTTGTTATTCTCTAATATATTCACTTATAATGCTATAGACAATCTAATCTACCTCTTCATATGATTCACTTTCAATTTTTAGTTTTTTTTTCCTTTGTTTTAGTTTGGAAAAGATATATAAATGGATTGCATAAGGAGCATTTTGAGCAGGGAAAATAAAAGTTGCACTACTCTTAATGCACTAAGACTATCTTTTTAATTAGAACTTTGTGTTTAATAGTCAATACCCTTGTTTCTCAACTTATCCTTGTATGATTTACAATTTGATCCAAGCTACAGCTTCAAAGCCAATGATGAACATAATTTATACACATTTTATATTTCTTATATACTTAGTCTTTTGTCATGTTTTTGTACTAAATTGGATACTTATGATTGGTTTGGTTCCTTGATTTAGTTAGTTTTGGAACTTAACTAGATTAGCTCGATAATTTGACACTGTTTCAAGTTTTTGGATGTATCTAAAGTTTTGGACTTTAGTTTTTGGTGCTTCTTATGTCTTAGAAAGCTAAGAGGATGCTTTACAAATTTTATAAGTAGTTCCAAGCCTTGTTCAACCATTTAAATGGTTAAGTTAAGCCCATAAGCTAAAATAGAATGCTAACCTGCTGACCCAAAATCAGTCTTAGTATTTTGACCATTTTTAGAGCTCTAGACCTCAATTCAGTGTAAACCTAAGCCCATTGGATAAATAAGATCCACCTCTACAATTTTCATGAAGGGTTTGAAGTGAAATTGTACCGTTTTGATCAAGTGTTAAAGCTGTGAATCCAAATGACAAATTCTATTATGGGTCACACTACTCTACAAAATTATTTCAATTTTTAGGCCATAAGTTAAGTTAAACATTGAATTTTAAGCAAGGTTAAGCCATTGGATTGCTAAGAGACAAAGCTATAACTTCTATAAAGAGACCCACACCTAATTGTGCCTCCTTGCAGCCTAAGTTAGCAAGCCAAGTAGAGAAAAGAGTGAACTCATATAAAAACCTAGTTGAGACCTAACTGATTTATTCTTTTGCATGTTTTTCTTTTTCTCTACTTTTATAAGAAGGAGGATCTCTCTTAAGGCAATAACACCAGCCTTTTTCAGGTCTTCTATTTTCTTTTATTTTAGTTTGTAATTTTCTTATAATGTGTAGTTAAACTTTTATTAAATCTAAAGGAAATTCTATTTCAGTTCTCTTGTTGATTGTAAGACTTGTTCCTATTATTGATTGGTTCCCAATTTGATTTCCTTATTTCTTTAAATTAATATAAATAATTACTTTGGATGATTGACTAATTGAGCCCGTTAATTAATTGTTCATTATAACTAATTGTCAGCTAAACTTCTATAATCAATGTTGTTTATGACTGTTTGACTTGAGTAGCACTAGGTTTTTTATTGTGCGCTGGTGTTGATTAATTATCCTAGAGAAACATACTGTTAGGGTGAGTTTGTTAATTAGTCTTGACATTTTCTGGCTCTTAATGCTATCATTAAGTTAGTTGAGGTGATAGACTTTGATCAATCAACAATAAAGGCTAATCCGAGTACTGAGCTAATGAGCCTAATTCGATTCTTGGCTAAGTGGTTAAAGAGATAATGTAATTTTTGTGTCTATGATCAGTTACTAAATTGAATGCAAGAGTCTTTTGGATTGAAGTATTTTCACTTGGTTTCCCCTTACACATTTAATTCATTTATTTATGTTGCTACCAATTGTTTAATTTCTGATTCTAAGTAGTTAGTCATCAAACTCCCTGCCATTTACCTTAATACACTAGGTTAATCATCAGCCCTTATGGATCGACCTAGACTCACTTGACTACAAGTTAGGATAATTCAGTATATTATCTTTGCTAGTTTTAACACCTCATCAACCAACTAGATTTCAATACTAAGCTAAAGTTTCTTTTTGAACTATATGAGAAATATTCACATAATTTGAAACCACAAAAAGATTGTAAATATATTATCTTTAGATAAATTGTCAAAATGGGTTCAGTGTAAAACCTTTGGTCATGATTTATAGCTTCAATATCCTTTACTACAATATACATAGATATATCTTTTTCTTATAATAAAATAATCAAGGATAGAAAAAAGAAGCCTCCTTATTCAACCACTAGATAATATTCAATTAGCAAAATTGTTGTGTATAAATAAAAATATGCAAGTGAATAAACTAAAGAGAAAGTGAGGTAAAATTTGCTTGATAGGAGGAATATCTAAAGAGAATTAATATGCAAATTATATATGAATATTGTCATCTCATATCATGAAATGGTGATATTATATATACATATATATACATATAATATATATATATAACAAGGACAGTACGTAATAGTGCGATACCTTACAGGTCAACATTATTATGGTATTGTAAAAGTCACTTTCAATTTTTATTCTAATTTCTACCTCACCATCCGAAAATGTAATGCAACTTTTGTCTAAACACTTATCTGGATTTTAAATGGGTTTTATCTTTATGGATCAATCCACTCATTATAGCCATTGATTTTGCTCTAAAGTAGTGTAGTATGTTGGCAAAACAAAAAAAAAAAAATATTGGAAAATAAGAATTTTTTTAAATTTTGGCCCAAAAAGGGGTATGATGGAAAAAAAATTATGCTCTAGTTATATATTGTAATTCTTGAATTAGAATTTATTTAGTGTTATTTGTGATATTAAGTTTTGATGAAAATTATTGTAATTTTGAATTTACAAAACATCAAAATTGATGATTTTTTTTTTAATTGAGGAGGCTGAAATCACTAACATTATTCACCAAGATTCTTTTTCATTTCTTTTTTTTTCTTTTGAAAATAATCAAGCTATTACATACCTAATTTTCCTATTGGAAACTTGATGATTGAAAAGTGTCAACAATAGCAATGAGCCAGATCATAGTAAAAGGTTGCATACTTGCATTGTTTGAAGGTAAATTTCTTAATCATAATTTATTTCATTGTTGTACATAGAGATTGAAAAAGGAGAATGGGTTCTAGATGTGACTATTAATTATATTTTTAGTGCTTGCTTGTTAAGGAGTAAGGGGTATTAATTGTAATTGATTGTATTTTTATGATTGAGCTTTTCAATAAATTGTTCTATTTTAAATATACTTGTAGTTCTAGAAAAACATGTTATAAAGAAAAAAGTGTTATTTGTATTAGCATGACCATTAGAAAAGTTAGGATAAATCTTTTATAATTAGTTTAATTTGAATCCAAAAGGGTGAGTGCCCAAGTCATTGTAATTGGATGTATAATAGATTTCTAAATGATGGTGGTGAATATACATAAGAGTTTCTAAGTGGTGTTGAAAACCTTTTTTTCTCATGTGATGTGACAACCAAGCTATCAAAAAGATGGTGCAATTGGATGTCTAAGTCAAAAGCATAAAAACAAAAGATTTTATCTTGTAGATGATGTGAAAATTTATCTTTACAACGTGGCTTTATGGATCATTATTGGCATTGGATTGATCATGGTGAGATTAGTCCAGGAACAATTAGGTGCAAAAGAGTTCATTCCAATGTTAGGACAATGTATGATATAAGGTTATTTAATAGGTCTGAGAATAAGATCTTTGATGTTGGCTACTAATATTTTGGAGAGAACTTTCAGCCTAATCAAGATGAGTCCCAAAATAAATAATATCAAATGTTTTATGATATGTTGGAAGCTAGACAACAACCATTATGGCCAGGGTATAACAATCATACTGAGTTATCATAAGCAGTGAGAATGCTAAGTATCAAATTAGACTTCAATTAGTCACAAAGATGCTTTAATGAAATTATATAACTTTATGTTGAGTCGCATCCACCCAATAATCTTGTCCCATCTACTCAAATGAAGCAAAAAAATTAGTTTAAAAGCTTGGCCTAGTGCATAATAAAAATTTATTATTATGTGAATGGTTGTATGATTTACTGTAAGGATGATATTAATGAAAGACAATGCAAGATTTGTGATGCTCCATATTATAAACATTATAGGCCTAGCAAGGGTAGAAGGAAAAAAGTACCATTCAAGAAGCTTTATTATATGCCACTTATTCTGAGACTTCAAAGATTATATGCATACAATAGATGGAGTAATATGTCATCCATTAAATGAAGAAGCATGGATGCAATTTGATCATACATATCCCCAGTATGCTGCTAAGCCTAGAAATGTTAGGCTTTGTTTAGATAGACTTACTCTATACAATCAATCTGTTACACCATATTCATGCTGGCCAATAATTGTCACTTCTGACAATCTTCCTACAAAAATATGCAATACCCCTCCATATATGCTCTTGACATTGATCACTCTAGGTAACCCTAAAAATAAAACTTATATGTTTCTACAACCTTTGATTGATGAACTATTATTGTTGTGGTGTGAAGGTGTATTAACATATGATAACTCCACCAAGCAAAATTTTATTATAGAAGTAAATTTGATGTGGACAATTAATGACTTTTCAGCATATGACATGTTGTTAGGCTAGATGACAATTGATAAATTCGGTTTTCCAATATGCATGGAACAAATTAATGTATTCATGTCAAAAATGGAAAAAAGTAATCATGGTTTGATTGTCATCAAATGTGTTTAGATCTTGATCAACCTTTTAGAAAGAATAAATATTCCTTTATAAAAAATAAAATAAAGTAACCAAACCCTTTTGTTAGGCTTAATAACAACCAATTGTGAAAGAGAATTTGCAATTTTCCTAAAGTAACTAAAATTTGGCTAATTAGATTACCTAGATATGGGATAACTCATAATTGGTCTAAATGAAGTATATTTTGGGACTTGTTATACTAGAGAAGTGACTTGGTCTACCATAACCTTGATACAATACAAGTTGAGAAAAATGTATTTGCAAAAAAAAAAAAAAAATTACCACTGTTATGGACATTGAGGGCAAAATAAAGGACAATGTGAAAAAATGGATGGACTTCAAAGAATATTGTAGAAGAAGGGAGTCAAAGCTACAAGAATAGATCAATGGGAAAGTTTGCAAACCTAAGGCAAAGTTTGCATCAAACTTAGATCAGAAAAGAGCAATGTGTGATTGGGTGAAACAATTACATGTACCTGATGATTATGCTTCAAAATTTGAAAGATCCATGGATGTTAAGGATGGATAGATATTTAGAATGAAAATTCATGATTGTCATGTGTTTATGGAGCACTTATTGCCAATGACATTCTATATACTACTTGATTGTATATGGAAGTTTTTGATTGAATTGAGCTAATTTTTTAGAGATATTTGTTCAATTGTATTATAGATGGACGATTTGCAAAATATGCATAAGAACATCCCTATCATCATATGCAAATTGGAAAGAATCTTTCCACTAAAGTTCTTTGATGTCATGGAGCATCTATCAATTCATTTACCATAGGAACAATTGGTGGGTGATCCTGTTCAATATTGATGGATATACCATTATGAAAGATTTCTTCATAAGTTGAAGGAGAAACTGAAGAACAAGGTCCATCTTGAGGGATCCATTTGTGAGGCATATTTGATTAAAGAAATAGCACATTTTTGCAAATATAAATTTAAGCCTCATGTCCAGTCAAATAATACAAGAAGTTAGGAGAAACGATGATGGTGGTAAGGATGAAAAAGTAGCTTCTACTTAATCCATTTTAAATCTTCTTGGTTGACCATTTGATGCATGTTCATCAAGATTTATGAAACCAATTGAGTTGGATGCTACTCATTTGTATGTCTTGTTAAATTATGATAAGGTTAAACCATACCAAAAGTAAGTATCAATCAATTCATACATGTATCATTCTTGATGTTAATGTATAACTTAATATCTAATACTTTGGTCATATATTTTCATAACTTGTTTATTCAATGGTTAAAGATGATGCATCAAAATATAATGGACCATGATATAGAAGAAATGCTTGCTTGCCATTTTCAAAAGTGGTTTCAAGATTTTGTAAAAATTCTAGATTTCCTACCTACATATGTAGTATATAATTGATGTTATGATTTATAACTAATTCTAATAATAATTTTTTTTTATATGTCTTGAATCCAAAAAATGGTGTGAGTAGTCAATATTTACATGATTTAGCATGTGGTCCATCTAAAAAGGTTAAGACATGGCCAATTCATTTTGTAAATAGGTACAAGTTTCGCACTTTATCATGTGGTGAAGGAAAGAAGACAAATAATAGTGGAGTATACCTACAGGGGACAAACAATGTTAATATTACTGAAGATGACTTTTATGATATTCTTAAAAAAGTTATGGAAATTTAGTATCTTGGTTGCTTTTGAAAAGGTTGGTTTTATTTACCTGTGAATGGTTTGATCCAGTGATTGATCATGGAATAAAGATTTACAAAGAGTATGGAATAGTAAAAGTGAAGCATACTAGAAAATACTTAAAATATGATCTATTCATACATCCACACCGAGCGATAAAGGTATATTATGCATCCAAAATCAATAAGAGAGAAGCAAGATTAATAAGTTGTAATTAAAACTAAGCCAAGTCTGGTTGAAAACAATATTATATTGAAAGGTACTTATCCAATGAGGTAGTTTCACTATTCATCTGATACATGAGTTAGAGAAAATTAATAGTTTACATGACATTAATGGTGGACTAGAGGAAGTTAAGCCTCTTACTTTAGCAAGAGATGATATTGTGGAAGAAGATGACAAATAAAAAAAATAAAGATGAAGAACCTGACTTTACAAATTCAAATGATTCAATAGAAAATAATAACGAGGATGATCAAATAAATTACCTTGATTCTGATTGACAGGTTATATATTCAATTGAATGCATTTATATCATATTTGCTTGTATTTTTTTTATGTTTCATGTATATCTATGTCTTTTACATGCTTATTCATTTTTATTATTTTGATTTAATGTAGATATCATCAAGAAAATGTAAAGAAAAGGTGAAACCAAAGTCAAAGAAGCATCTTTCCACCGCCATCAACCTTATTAGAGCCACCCTCAGCTAGGTTACCACCTGATGGCAACTTTTTATCAACTTATATGTTTATAACTACTTTTAGTATGGCACCTCCTACCTAATCCCCTTCTAGTATGGCATCTCCTACTCAGTCCCCTCCTAGTATGGCGACTTCCACCGAACCCTATCCCATGGTGTCTCCCACCTAACACTCCAATGGGCATTCCCACCCAACGTTCTCATTAATCACTTCACGCATCTTCTTTTCAATCTACTTCCACTCAAATAACATCAACTACCATTAGAGTAGGCTATAAACGATACAATTTTGGGCTTAACGAAAACAAAATCCTAATGCTTAATGGAACATAAGTATCTAAAGTTTTATTTAAATATTTATACATATAAGTAATTTCAAACTATCCATATTATGAAATTTTTAAACTTTAAAATAGATTTTATTCCACAGAAGAACTAATGGAATTAGGAAGATTGTGTAGACAAAGTTTAATGAAACATGGCCAAAATGGAACAACATTCTGCAATAGACTCAAAGGATGTGGTTTGAAAGGGAATTTTTGGTATTTTGCACTAACTTGCAAATTTTAATATTTGTTGTTTTTTATATACTTTTATACAATTGCATTATTTAATGTTTATTTTTTGGCACATTTGTATGATTGTAATTTATAGAAGTACTACAAATAGACCCATGTCAATCATATAGTGTTGTGGAAGTCTTTTAACCATCTAGAGTCAAGAATGTTATCATGTGCATTCAATGGGGCTCAAAAAAAGTAAAAAAAAAAAACTAATTAGGTTACTAATTCTATCTAGGATAATTTGCTAGCTCATTAGAATGATCTAAATTTTAAGAAACTACAGGAGCAAAATAAGAAAAATCAAGCTACAAATCTCGGTGCATCTTTTCATTATGAAGGTTCTATATCTACGATGGAGCATGCCCTTAGAAATATAAGTAAAACTTAATATATATTCATTGATTATGTATAAGTGTTTCAAGTTGTTTACAATGTTAAAAATGTGCAAAATAGGAAAAACAATTAGAGTGAAAGCCTAATTTCCTAATATGTTTCTTAATCTGCACAAGAAAAAGAATGTGGGGGAATGGCTGGACCTTTATGCTACTCAAAAATTTGTAAGTTGTGTTTAGCTAAGATTAAACAATTCCACTATACTTTTGAATTATGTAAGTTCTTAGGCATCATATTCATATTTTACTTTCCTTTTCAAGAGCCTTCCAGTCATAAAAAAAGAAAAATTGTTATCTATTCAAGCATCAATAAAAAAGAGTAGCAGTAATCCTGACACTACAATCTCCATACCATTTGATCTCAATTGTGGAGGTAGGTTGTAAGAGGAAAAAAGGGTCAAGTTTATAGGATGGGATCACAAGCACACACAATTTGGTCAGCAATGCATCACACTAGAAGCTCTTCTTCTTCATGGAGAGAAATTGATATGGAAAAGAAGATGGATGCTTTGCAAGAAAATGTGAATTACTTAATGCAACATTTTGGATTCTAGAAGACATCACTTATGCAATAACCTCCTATGCCTTATGCACCATGGATGTTGCCTCTCATGCCTTATCTACCATCTTAGATGCCTCCCTCATATTATAATTTTTTGGGATGTAGTCTTCTCATGGACAACAATTGATTCCACCATATCCTTGGATGCAATCATCATATCCAAGTGTAAGGCCACATCATCCTAGAGGTCCATCACAGACTCAAGATGAAGATGTTGCTGAGGAGGAGGAGGAGTAAAAAGAGGAGGAGAAAGATTTAGTGATTTTTTCATTAGTCACTTTGGCATTTTAGAACTTTAAGAATATTTTAAACTTTTTAAATATTGAATGTAATAATTTGATTACATTATGAACTTTTTAAAAATGTACAATCTGTGTGAGTTGTGATTGTTTAATTAGGTGCAAGGGTCTTTTAATTAAATATTTTTTCTACTATGTCAACTTTTCCAACATCTTTTCCAACGTATAGGGACATCAGAAATGCTAACATGTCATGCCACAACATCATTTTTTACGTTTATAAACATCAGCTATATGTGGAATTAACAATGTGGCTCTACCATGTCATCCACACTTCTGACATCGACGAGCATCAGAAATGATATGGTATGCCATGTCAATGTTTCTGACATCCCTATATGTCAGAAATAAGTCATACGCATGACATCTCACCATTCTGACATTTATGGCCATTGAAATAATCGTGTATCATTTCCACATCACCAAATTTCTAATGTTTGTGGACATCAAAAAAAAATTATGTCTACAAATGTCAGAAATTTTTTTTACTATTTTATATCTGTTATTCATTAGAAATCTATCAAAAATAATTGATTTCTTATGGATTTCTGACATTTTCAAACATTGAAAATTAGCATTTTTATTGTAGTGAGTATTTTTCAAATTTGATTGTGAATATCGCAAGCATCTTTTATCTAGAGAACATTTTTGCATACCTAAAACAATATCTAAATTGTTCTCTTCCTTTCACAAATTCGGCTAAATCTATGGTTATAAAGTCAACCTTCCTTTTTAACAAAATGTTTTCTTCTTACAAGAGGTTAACATCCTTGATTTAGACCAAAAATCTTGATTTTTATGTTACAAGACATCAAAATGCTTAGTCATTTCATCATTCTTCTCATTTAAAGAAGCAAGTTCTCTTGTTAATGTTTCATTTTCATTTTCTAAATATTCCTTTCCTTTTATCAAAAGAAATTGTTTTTCTTTATGACAAGAAACTTCTTTTATTAAATCAGATTTTTCATTTGCAACAGAAAAATAATTTGTTAACACTTTGCGAAAGTCTTCCATTAGCTCATTAAAGGTGCTATGTAACATATCATAAGACATAAAAGTATCTAGATTAGAATTAGTTACCTCTTCTCCTTGATCTTTTGCCATGAAATAGTAGTTGGATATTTCTTCATCATTAATATCATCTTACTCACCTCCGGATAAGATGTACTCATCATCCCAAGTGGCCATCCTTGCTCTCTTCTTGATTGGCCTTCTTTGGAGTCACTTTTTCAACAAAGAATATTTGGTCTTTTTATGTTTTGGCTTTTTGCACTCAAAGCAAGTTAGTGGTTGACTACTTGTCTCGCCTCTAACTTGTTTTCTTCTTGGTGGTGGTCTAGCTTTGAAGCCACCTCTTCTCTTGTACATTTTTAGAAATTTTCCAGCCACTAAAGCCATTTCATCATCTTAACTTCTAATTTCATAGTCAAGTTTTTCTTCATCCTCCTTATCTTGTTTATGAAAAGTTTGAAAAGCAATATTTTTCTTTTCTTTGATTCTAGGGATTCTCTCATATATGTTTTTTTCATAGGTTAAGGGTTTTCCTCTTAGTTTATCATAAGCAAGATTATTTCCTTCTTGAATGACATTTACTTCAAACTACCAAGCTTTGAAAGAGTTCTCAAAATTTTCATATTAAGTTCTCTTTAATGACTCTCCCAGGAGCATGGAGGTCATTTAAGATTACAAAAAGCCTTACAAATATTTGTTTAATTCTTTCACCTTCTTCCGTTTTAAATATTTCATATTCATAAAATAGCATACTTACTCTAGTTTCTTTAACTTAGTTTGTACCTTCATATGTTACCTCTAGCTTGTCCCACATGACTTTGGTCGTGGTACATTTCAAGATCTTTTTAAATTCTATAGGGGTTACAGCACACATGATGCCATTCATTGCTTTGGCATGAATTCCTTCCTTTCTGTAATCACTATTATCCCAATTACTTTCTGGTTTAGGAACAATTCTTGTGCCTTCTAGCTTTGTTGGACCTGTGTATTCTTCCTTGATCACTTTCCAAACAGAGGTGTCAATGGACTTTATGTAGATCATCATTTTGAACTTCCAGTGGCTATAGTTAGATCCATCAAAGAGTAGAGGTCTAGTTGTTGAATGGCCTTCCAGTCCTTGTGAGTTGCCAAGAAACTCCATTGCCTATAAGATCTTTCCTCAACAGGTTGTTATGCTTAAAAAAAATAGAGACCAAGCTCTTATGCCAATTGAAAAAGTTTGTTAGCCAAGAGGGGGTGAATTGGCAGTGTTTATAAAAATTATTACAACTCAACTTGTTAAAAACAAAGCATTGCCTTCTTAAAAACTGTTATGATACTTATTAGTCTAAAAGAGCAAGCAAATTGAAGGAGAAGAGAATCTGAAGGAACTACTCAAAAAATTTAAGTTTATGAACTAGGTTTTTAATAATGTATATAATATAACTTGCAAAATATAAGAGTAGTAAGTAAAAGCAAGAACACCAAAATTTTAGTGGTTTGATGGTCTAAGAAAAACTTTTCTTGGGTCTACTCCACTCCTCCCAAATTCCAATTCTTGGATACTTGAAGTATAATCCACTAAGTATTTGATGATTTTCAATCACTCTATTAGTACAACACCTTTATACCAATTCTCACAGACTTTTTGATGGAAAGACACCCCTTTCTCTCTATCTCTAGCTAATGTGTACAAGAATTTCTCACATACAAGAGAGTTTAACTAGGATTTACTCAAAAGAACACTCAAGAGTGTAAATTTCAAGGTTTAAGCACTAGGGGAAGTACGGAGACTTTTTGATAGAATTGAGTTGCAAGCTCTAAGAATCAGTATCACTTCATTAAGTCTTCACCTTCTACTTGGAAGCCTTTATATAGACTTGAGTATCCTTAAAGCTGTTGCACTTTGTCTTGTCAATGTTTGGAGGTGATGTGGATTGCTTGTTACTTTGAAAAAGAAGGCTCCAAAGTTTTAGTAGATATTCCTTATATCAGAATAACAGAGCAAGATTACTGCTCTTCTGGTTTGAGATTAAATTTGAATCTTGAATCATATTCTTTTTTAAGGAAACAATCAACAGACAATTGGATACTCTAAGATATTCTTGTAAATATATGGGGTCAAATGGTAGTAAAAAATTATCTTATTGTATCTACAAAATTATTTTCTCAAATCTGTGTATTTCGTCCTAGTTTATTGACCAAGGACTATTCCTTTTGTCCAATGAATAATTTAGATGTCACTTGTTTTTTTTTTCCTGGCATATCTTATTTGTTCAGGAAATCTTCTTATTCTAACAGCTGGCTGGATCCCAGGAGATTTGTTTGTTTAAACTACCAGTTGGTTGGATAGCTTTGATATATATATTGTATCATCAAAATATCATTTAAGCAATAAAAAATGATCTAAAAGGTTGAACTTAGATGTAACCAATTTTGTGCTTAAACCAAGGGAAAAATCGAAGATATACACTCGGAAGAGAAGGAATCAGGTGCGATTTAGAAGAGAATGCTAAACTATGAACTATGCAATTGGTCTTGATCTCTGTTGTAACCTAAGTATTATTTCTTTTTAGCTGGAGATAGAAGATGCATAAACTTCATCCACCATAAGAACGCGTCTTGGCCTGTAATTGATAAACTTCAGTTTCTTCTGTGGATTAGGCTCAATTTCATAGTATCGCTTATTTGTGAGACCACCTTATACTGCCAATTTGGTTGCAAGTAGAATAAGGAGGGGAATAAACTTTCTAACTATCTGAATCAATATTTGGTGAGTGAAGGTCTAATAGGTTAAATTCCATCCAGCTTTGGGTTCTGTCAGTCTTTGATGAAACTGCATTTGATTTGACTGATAATAATCTTTTGGGCCCATTTCTAAAATCACTCAAAAGAATATTTGAGTTGTAGCTCTAATCCTCAGAGGAAACCCAATGACATCAACAACAATACCAAGAGATGGGTTTTTACAGAAAGAAATGAGTAAAACTTGATGGGTTTGATGGTATGAAGGGCCTAGTTATCTTGATATTAGCAAAAATTAGTTTATATGATCAATTAAAACCTTAGGGTTCTTCATTGTGATAGGAATCACCTAAATGGGACAATCCCAAAAAGCTTCAAAGACTTGAAGAATCTAAGGGAACTGAGTTTGAATAATAATCTGGGCTAAAACTGTATTATTCAGTATAAACTTCTTCTCCAAGTGTCTCATTGAATAAATTTGAGTTGTATTGCCTTCTCTGCTCTGATGTGGCAGAAGAAATTGTACAGTGTTTGAATGGCACTTTCCATGAATGATGTGCTTTCATATGAGAGAACATACACATGTCTATATGGTAAATGTATGCTTTTGGTGTTATGTATTTGTTTATTTGCTCTGTCTTGCATAATGGAAAAGGGTGACCAAGGAAATGGCTGTGGATAGTGATTGAAATCCAAAAAAACTTCCACAACAATAATTACACAATGAGAGTGACTCACAACCAACGGTTTAATTTTATAAAAAATTCATTTTCTCTCATCAAATCAGATGTTGTGATCTAATCCCATTGTATAAGAGTAGAGCCACATGAGGTGCAAGTGAAGTGGCATAGTGAAGCACTGTTAGGGAATTTGGGAGAATAGTTGCTTCTGTGATGAGTATGGTAAGCATAGAATAGAAACACTTGCTGACGACCCTGCAGAGGTGTTAGTGTCACTTTCTTCATAGGCTTTCACAATTTGATTGTGAGGAATGGAATTGAATGGCCTCGTGAAACTCAAGTTCAGAGCATGAGATTTGACGTTTACAAGCCTCTTAAATAATTTAGATTCTCATACCTTCACAAAACCTTTGCTATTATATATACATATATATACACATATATATATAGGATCCTTCTTCTTTTCATTTTTCTGGAGATTATATTGAAGGGTTTGATATAGTTTGGTGTATGAGGTTGATTTACTTTATTAACTAATGTGTTGTAAAGATGGATTGATCCTCCTCGGCTCATTTGATTCTGTTGCAGAAGTGAACTAGCAGCCAAGCCAACCACTTCAATGAATTTTGGAATTGTGTTCTTTTCTTTTTTGTCTTCTAAGGCAGAGGCAGCCACTTGCGCTCCACTCTGACATCAATGATTGACTACTTGATAGGGCCAAAAAAAGTAAACCAATTACCTTCACTTTTTCTACGTTTGCTTATATACACATGTTCCCGTTTATTCGTCTAGTCAATATCTATGCACAATAATTATCATGAATAAAAATAAACACAAGCTATAATTCACATCAGTATGAACATATCTTTGTATGAAATATACATATTTATATTTGATATTACAGTACATAAATACAAAAGTAAAAACATGGTATCTGAATTAACTCTTTTTTTACAAGTAAATCTTCACATCCCAGTCAATCTGCTTCCATAGAATTTAAGGCCCATTTGAATGTGCTTAAAAAAAAGCACTTTTTATATAATGCTTCACAGCAAATTGGATCTTAAGAAAAAAAGTACTTTTTATTGTTTTTACTTTTTTTTAAAGTTCATCCAAACAAATAAAAAGTATTTTATTTTATTAAAAAAACAGTTTTTTTTTTAAAAAAAAAAAGTCCATCCAAACAGGCCTTTAATTCAATGGTCTTACTTCTACAAGGTTGGGCTTTTTAAAAAAAAAAAAAAAGTTACTTTTTGTGTAAAATAAAGTACTTTTTATATGTTTGGGTAAATTTAAAAAAAAAACAATAAAAAGTACTTTTTTTTTAGTTTCAATTTACTGTTTAAAAAAATACTAAAAACATTTTTTTTTAAGCATGACATAAAAAGTATTTTGTTTTTAATCCATTCAAACGGCCTAAGGCATGCTAACAATCCATGGCTAGTCCAAGAACTCATATAAGAAATATTAGGTAAGATTTTACAATGAAGAATAACTTGTTATTAATGATGTAAAAAAATGTCACATCAAATATTTTTTATTCTTTTATTATTGAAGGATTTAATTTCCTCAATCTTATAATTTCTACTATCTTTTTCATTACCTAAATGGATTGCATTTGATGGTCACTCATTTTCTGGCCATTTAAGTTTCCACTTTCCATACCTAATTGAAGAAAAACTAGACACTTGAAAGAATAGGCAACTGGATTTTTTATTTAAGAAGTTGATGTTGTTGAATATATGAAGACAAAAGCTAATGCAACTAATTAATCTACTTATAACAAAATGGCAAGTTCTATCTTACGGTCTATCTAGACGGCTATGTGGGGCAATGACTATTAAATCTCTTACCTTCGGAGAAACCCATCGTATTAGAACTCTTTAATAAAGACAATATATTGCTCAACTTTTGTGATAATCAATATCTAATAAGTCTTTTGGAAAAATTTGATACCTATTATACCAATTCATTCTCAAATTTTTTAAGAATTTTAGTATTTACTATTCTAAGAGTAGGATTGAATATCATTGATAAAAGTTTTATTTATTTATTTTTTGATTCAATTTATAATCCAAAGTTTTTAACCAGCTAGTTAAAATTGAGATTTTTCAAGTTCAAGTGGTTCTAGCTTTAAGACGCAAAGGGCTTTAAAGTATTAGATTTCTTGCTTTTATTATTTAACTCCAATCAAATTGTTTTTCACACCATGGATCTTAACTGAAATTATTTTTCAATTTTTTTTGTTTTATGAATTTATGTATTACTTACTTTCAACTTATTCTCAATTTTTTTAAAAATTTTAGAGTTCTGAGAGTGGGATTGAACATCATTAATAAAATTTTTATTTATTTATTTTTTGATTTAATTTATGATCCAAAGTTTTTAATCAACTAGTCAAAAGTGAGATTTTTCAATCCAAGTAGTTCTGACTTTTAAATGTTAGTGACTTTAATGTGTTAGATTTCTTGCTTATATTATTTAATTCTAATCAAGTTGCTTTTCACGTCATGGATCTTAACTGAAATAATTTTACTATATTTCAATGAATGCTTAAAAGTTATAACATTGTTTCTTTATAATGCTACTTAAGATTTGAAATTATATATACACACACAGTTTGATGCATTGGAAAAGAAAATGTGAGTATCCATCTTTTCAATATCCCAAATTTTTCCTGATTATTAATATTGAATTTTATAAAGATTGTTTAATTTATTAAAATTTGATTACTTTTTTATTTACAATCTAATATTTTCAATGATAATTCATTATAAGATTAAGGACATACAAGTTTTCTAACTTAAGGACTCTTCTAGATACAAATTGAGACTTGAAGTGAAAGGGAGAAAATTTAAGTTAAGTTGCTCTAACTTTTATTATTGTCAATATTGAATATTCTTTATTTTTGGTATTATAAAATTTTATTATTTTTCTACTTCATTTTGTTAATATTTATGGCAAAGAATATATTATCTATTATTTCATGTCTCAAATGTACTCCTAAAATAATAGTACTAAAAAAAAATTATGATTTCTCACCACTAGAAGTGGAAAAATAATGAAAAGAAAGGATAATATAATAGGAACTCAAAATGTTTAGAAAATATATGTTATTGATATGGTATGAAAAGGCATTGATCATGTACTTATTGTACATCCAAAAATCTTGTGAAACTTTATCTAACCTTAAAAAAAAATGTTAAGGCAAATTTTGCTTATGAGAATGATGTCTTCAATTATGATCCTTATAATGTAGCACGTTTAGATGTGGCAAATTTCTTTGAAGACACTAAAGAAAAAATTGATAATTTGATTTATGATGGCATTTATCAAAAATAAAAATTATTTCCAATTTTTCTAAAAATATGGTCATTCACCAGTCTTTAGTTAGATAAAAAAATTTAATATTAAATATTTGTGTCTTGTGAATAATGCGACAATGCACACCATTCTTAATAATAGAAAATATTTTTTTTCCAATTAATGATTGGTGAAAATTATGTAATGCAATATCTAATAGTACAAAATCAATTAAAGGTTCTAGCAAAGCTAATATACTATTATCAAGTGAGTTGAAACACAAATAGTTATAAATGAATCATTATTGTTAATTAAGTTTCAAAGAAACTTATTAAGTTTTAGAAACATCCGATGGAATGGATACTGCACTACAATAATAAATAACAAAGATATTGAAGATCTTTTTGTTACAGTTGTTGTCTTAGGTAAAAAATTTGTATTAAAAAAGTTACCATCCTTTACTTCTAACTTGTATTATAAATATCTATAAATCTAATCAAGATACATGTTATAATGAATCAAAAGTCCACCTATTAAAAAATATTTTTACTATTCGGTATAATCCATAACAATGCAAAAAATCATTAAAACTTTACATAACCATCTATTAAACAACCTGAAGATTCTGTAGATTGATAAATTTTCATATACTTCTTATTCTCAAAATAAATTAATTCGAAGGCTATCACTGGCTAAAGTTGAACTGAACCTTTAGCATTTTTTAAATGAATATAAGTTGACATATGTAGACCTATTTATTCATCATGCAGACTATTTAAATATTTTATGATTTTAATTGATGCTTTAATAAGATGTCCACATGTGTGTTTGTTGTCAACCCGTAGCTAGACGTTTACAAGACTGCTTGCTTAACTAATTTTACTTCAAGCATAATTTCCTAATTATGCAATTAAAGCAATGTACATCTTAATAATACTAGTGAATTACATCAAAAGCCTTTAATAATTATTGTATAACAATTGGAATAATTGTTGAACATCTTGAAGTATGTTCATGCATAAAATGATTTAACTAAAATAATTTATTTTAATATCCTAAATTATTAACTATATCATTGATCATGAGAACAAGACTCCTTATATCTTAAGGGACTTACAAACTTTACATGTTACAGGACTTGTATGCATCAAGTTAACAAATTTTTATTAAATCTCCCATTTATAATCAGCTTTGGTCAGGAGTCATCTCTTTTTGTATACCTTTAGAAAATTTGACATGTGCAATACATATTTCTATTAATCCATCACAATGCACAAAGATAAGCCTTCATAAGAGACTAAGAATATAAGTATGGGTTATGAATTTTATATTCCCAATATCAAGGGGAGAAAATATATAGTTGCAAAAATAATACAATCATCTTGATCCTCAGACAAAGTAATATGAACATGAAATTCAAAAGATGATTGATTTACAAATGATAATAAATTAATTGCTAGTTATACTATTAACCTAAGGAGAAAATAAAGGTTATATATCAATTGCAATGCTCTAATCCAAATAGATGTCCTAATAGGATAATCAATTTATTATATAGCAAATGAGTTTAGAACATGTTAGAAGCATGATAAAACTATTGGTTCCAAATACAAAAAATCCTCAAAAGAGAATGAACAAATGAAAAAAATGACCTTATTGAATAGTCAAATATTGTTGAAGAGACTTGAGACATAATTAGTGATAAACTTCTAGAAAAAGTTCAGGAACATGAAATTTATAGAAATAAAAAGATCTCAATTAATTATCTCTCTAATGTGAAAGATGGAGCCAAGAGGGAAATAGTTATTATCAATATTTTTCATACAATGTAGTGCTCAATATTATGAAAGGTATTGAGGATCTTCAATTTATATTTAAAAAATAATGATATGCAATTATTGGCCAAAGAAAAAAGAAGAAATTAAGATAGAAATGCAAAATTTAAATTAACTTGCAAAGTGAACAAACAAATGAAGATGTTAAGCCAATGAAACACCTAGAAAGCGAAAAGCTAATAAAGTACAAATGTATAATTGTAACAAGAAAATTAAAGTTATAAATATAAAGCATAATTTGTAGCACAAAGTTTTTTACAGAGATTATCATTGGCTATAAGAAATATATATTTGCATGTGGTAGATACAATTTTACTAGTAATATATCAAAACTTGATATGTGCCTAATAGATTTAATTACACACATGACAATCGATAATGATATTATATGAAAATCTCTTAAGGATTTAAAATGCTTGAAGCATGCAATTTAAGTTCTCAAGAAATATATTCAATTAAATTGCAAAGATCTTTGTATGGGTTAGAACAATATGGACAAATATCATCTTGGTGAATATTTGTTAAAAGGATATAAAAATAATCTTTTTTGCCTTTGTGTTTTTATAAGAAATCTGTGTTAGAATTTCTTATATTGGACTATCATAATTTAATTTATATTGAATTGGATTATTAGAATGTCATAATAATATTGTAAAATAGGCCAATTAAAGTGTAATCATATTATGGCGCCTAAATTGACATCTAAACCAATAGTGGACATTAGTCAGAGCCTTATAACTGGGCCTATAATGATAGGTCAGTTGGCCTAGTAAAATTGTAACAGGAAAGATCCGTACTCACATTCTAGTTAGAACTTTACCCCATGAGGATACAAGCAGTTCTATCTCTCATCTCTCTACTAGGGTTCGTGAGGAGTAAACCTGACTTGAGTTTCGTATTTCCAGATACATAAATAACACTTGGTACGCAAATTGTTTGATAATTAAATTGTTTATACAGATTTAATGCTTCACAACATGATATAAAAGATCTAGCTATTGGCTAGTTTATTCTTTCAATTGCAGTAATTGTTATAAGAACTAATTTGTCTTTCATGTTGCAAAGCTCCCTTTGTGCAAAATTTTTTATTAGTAATTTTATCTAATTAAACTGTTAAAGAATCTATAATTTGTGGCAAGAAATATTATGGGTTTTGTATGAATAAGTTTTCTAATTATCGTTGATATATTATGTATATACATATTTTAGAATTTGTGTATATTCTTTTATGATTAAAATAGAATCATGAAATCATTTTTCCTGTTTTTCCTAAAAGGGTTTTTTTTTTCAAATTGAGCATAATTTTTTATGTTCTCTACAAATTAATTTATGGTTTTGTTTTAAATTTCCACGCCAAACCCCCCAATTCAATTTGAACAAAAACTGATTTAGGAATAGAATTTTGAGTGAACTTTTTTCACAATTAGACATGATCATTCTAGTTCATACTTATTTATCAAAATTTGATAAAATTTGTTATGTTTGGTTCAAATTGATTGATGGCTCTATGTTAGAATGATAAAATGATCTAACCCTTAAATCAAGCTGGCAAAATCATGCTTAAATTACTTTCTTGTATAAGAAATTTGAATGAATTTACCCCAATGTAGTTCGATGCTTCTAAGCCAAAATTGAGACATAATTTATCACATTTTGTGAAATTGATTCAAGGGTTGAGCTTAGAAAAATAAGATGTAGAAAACCCACACATAAATTTGACAAGAGATGGCCAAATATGGGAAAAATGGAACCAAGTCATGATGTTGGAAAACAAGTCTGTTAAATCTAAAATCACCTATACGGGGTGGGGAAGATGATGCAATGGCCAAAAACACGCAAAGCTCACCACAATAATGGCGCATGAGCACCACACACCAACATAAAGGTGGCGAACAAAAGTGTAACTTACACCATTGAGCTCCACTTTTCAAGCTCTATTTTTTGGGAATTTTTTCATATTTTTTTGAAAATAAAAATATTTCATTTATTTTCCCCAATTAATTAAAGTGATAATTTGGTGTTATTTGGGGCTGAAAATTTTACTATATGATTTCTACATATTAGACTATTATTTATAATTTTTCCAAAATTTTTTGATATTGTTTGATTATTATTTGAATTTTGCATGTTTATATGTATGAAATTGGAATTATGCAAGAATTATGTTACTCATGTCTGAATAGTTTGTTATGTTCTTAAAATTTTTAAATGTTCTATTAGTGTTAGGTTTTAAGAATATAACAGTCAATTCTTGTATTATATTATAAAGTCTTAAATGCCCTATCGGTGTTGGATTTCATATCATAATATTATTTGCAATTACATAGTTATTAAGAAAATATTATAAGATGGCTATGTTAAACATGCATATTGAAAATTTATGATGAATTTTATAAATTTTTATTTCCTCAATTTTCATTATATATGAAATTAACTTCTGTGAAAATGATGAATGAGACCAATCATGAGGACTAGGCTGAGTTATTAATATCATATCTGGCAAACATAACTTGGATTTAGCATTGAGAAAGGAAGAGTCAATGATAGATGATAACTTTAGCTGTGCAAATTAAAGGCTCTTCGTGAAAAGTGTATACACTCTAACAAAATGTACTAAATAGCTATGAAGCATACTATGGATAAAACCATCAAGAAAAGCATTGTCAACTCTCTAAATGCCAAAACCTTTATGAACTCTATAGCTAAAAAGTTCATAAAGTTAGATAAGGATGTAAAAGAATATTACCTCTCATTATTGGATAATGTTGTTTATGATGATGATTAGTGGAATTTGTAAGCACATCATGAAACCAGTATACTACTAAAATTGCTTAAAGGACATGAAAATGGACTTGGAAAATAGTTATTTGATCAAGCATATTTGGAGCCTCTTTCAATTCATATTGATGTTCTAAAGACATTATATCACACTTAGGAGGATGAATGGACTATTAATAAAATAATCTCTATTGTTAGTCAAATAGAAGATGACATAAAAAAAAAAAGAAAGAAAAGGTCATCATGCTCATTTTATTTCACACTGATCAAGTGTTAAGCACTAGAATAAGTCATATCCTAAGGATAACAAAAGGAATCTAATTTTAAGAAGCAAGAAAGTTGATTTGAATTTGCATAGACCATAAAGTTTCCACTAGCTCTAGTATGTTTTAAGTATAATAATGTGGATATTCCATCAAACATTTGGTGATTACACAGGTGCAATCATTTATGTTATGATTTCATTATAGGCACTAAGAAACAAGAGGAAGCCAAGTGATAGAAAATCGTTAGTCAAATTAGAAATGGTGGAAACGTGTAAAATAAGCATATAGAAATAGTTGCTTGAAACTTATTTTCTAATTATATTTTACAGTTAAGTGACATTATTTATACATCTTCCATGAGAAGGAATAGATTTCAGTTGTTACCTTACCTGTGAATACAATTGCCATTTGGAAATTGAAGAGTTAGTTTGTTCAATAAATACTATGGTTAGAAATAAAAGGGGTTAGAATTGATATGAAATCTTCAATGCTATTGCATAAATATCTAGGTGATATCTCCACAGAAGGGATAGAATACTTGATAAAAGAAGAAATTTTTCATGATCTGGATTTATCTATTTGGCACTATATTGATTGCATTAATGGAAAAACTCCTTGTAAAGCTAGAAAAGGAAAAGAGCCAAAAGACTAGATGTCCGAGAGTTTATTCACTAAAGTTGATGAACTAATTATGCTAAGCATTATGGGTGGATATTAATATTTCATCTTCATCGATGATTATTCAAGTTTTGGTTGGGTGGAAATCCCTACTAAAAGTTAGAATTCTTAAATTTTTTTTAAGCATTCAAAATGAGAAAGAAAATCAAGTGCATTAGTTTTGATACAAGTGGTGAGTACTATGGAGATATGATGAAACTAATAAAATCTTGATTCCTTTATGTGATACCTCCAATATTGTGGAATTGAGGCTAACAACACTATGCTTGGAATGCCCAAATAGAATGGGATTGTAGAAAGGTGGAAATGCATGCTCATGGACATGGTTGAATGTATGTTGGCACATTCGATTTTACTAAACTTTCTATGAGGTGATGCTTTAAAGACCATTGTGTATATTCTAAATCAAGTCCCTAATAAGTCTGTACCAAAAAATACCTATATGAATTATTGTATGGGAAAAGCCTAGTTTTAGTCATTTTCATGTTTAGGGTTGCAAGGCAGAAATGAAGCCATACAATTGGTTTACAAAGTAACTTGATCAAAAGATTGTTAATGATCACTTTATTGAATATGGTAATGAATATAGAGGTAGCAAATTTTATTATCCGACACACATTACCAGGGTAATTGAAGCCATCGTTCTATTTATTTTGTAGACTAGTTGAACAATAGGAGTAAAAGAAACCATGCAACATCTCTCTTAGAAAGGTGCGTATTGTTATTCCACTAGCACTATCATTGGTTAAACAAATCGAATTTATCCAAAAGATGATCTAGTATAATAAATGGTAAAACCAATTGTGAAAATTGGAGAGCTTAATACTTTGTTGGTAGTAGAAAAAGAACTAAGTTCTATAAATGAATTACTCTTAAGGAAAGCCCAAATGGCTAGTAAATCAAAAAGTACTAATGACTATGTAGTATACCTATATGAACACAAATTTGACATCAATAATGGTAATGATCTCACTAGTTTTCAAGATGCCATTTAAAGTTCTAATTCTTTAGATTGGATGAAGACTATGAATGATGAATTTTTTTTTTATGTCCATAATGATGTGTAAGATCACATGGAGTTACCTACTAGTTGCAAACTTGTTGGATGCAAGTTGGTCTTTAAGACAAAAAAAAGGTACTCAAGGGGAGATTAAGAGGTATAAAGCTGGATTGGTGGCAAAAGGCCACACTCAAAAAGAAAGCATTGATTATATAAATTTTTATTACTTATTTTAATTAAAGACTCATTTCAAGTTATTATGGCACTGGTGGCTCATATTGACCTAGAGTTTCACTGAATGGATGTTAATATAGCCTTCTTGAATGGTAATTAGTCAAAAATTATTTGCATGAACCAAGCAGATATTTTTTAAAGAGAAGGGTAAAGAACACATAATTTGTAAATTGAAAAGATCCATATATGAATTTGAATAAAATGTCTAAACAATGGTATCTCAAGATTGTTGAGATTATCGCTTCTCCTGAGTTCAAGGAGAATGATACAGATTAATGTATCTGTTTTAAGATAGGCACAAGCAGATTTATAATTCTAGTATTGTATGTTGATGATATTCTCTTTGAAAATAATTATTTGAGCAAAGATGGGTACATGCAAATTTATGATTCTAGTCTTGTATGTGGATAATATTCTGCTTGAAAATAATGATTTGAGCCCTATGATTGAAACAAAGCAGATGTTGTCCATGTATTTTAGATATGAACATTTCAACGATGCCTATTCCATGTTGGACATATAAATCTATTGTGAAGGATCCCAGGGTCTTTTTGACTTGTCTCAAAGATTGTACATTAAAAAGGTACTCAAAAGATTCAATATGTTTTGCATGCTCTTAAAGTACTACACCCTTTAAGAGGGGTAAAATTCTTTCTAAAGCCTAGTGTCCTCAAAATGATAAAAAAAGATCAAATATACAAAGTATGTCTCATATACTTCTGTTGTTGGTAGCCTGATGTATGCTTAATTTTGTACACATCCTAATATTACTTATGTTATTGGTGTATTTAGGAGATACTTTAGTGATCCTGGTCAAAAACATTAAGCTGCTACTAAGAAAGTTATGAAGTACCTACAAGGTACAAAGAATTTTATGATGACCTATCGCAAATATGGTGATCTAGTTGTTACTGGCTACTTTGACTCTGATTTTATGAGTTATCCAGATGATAAAAAGTCAACATCTTGATACATCTTTATGATGGCAAGAAAAGTTGTTCAATGAAAAATGTCAAGCAGTCAATCACAACAGCCACTGCAACGGAGGCAGAGTACGTCACATGTTGTGAAGCAACTTGTGAGGCTATTTGGTTAAGGAATATGATATCTGAATTCAAGGTTGGTGCATTTCTAGGACCTTAACCATATGTTACGACAATATTGTTATAGTAAACTTCTCTCAAAATAAAATAATAATAATGAAAGTTTTGTTCATACAAAATATGTTGATATTAAGTATCAATTTGTTAAAAATAAGATAGGCAAGCCTTATACATGTTGCCACATATTATATGCTAGTGGATCTACTAACCAAAGGCTTAGGTGCAAAATTATTCACGAATAAATCACTAAAATCAATTTAACTAAACCTTTTGGTATTCAAAGTTAGTGAAAGTTTCATGTTTCTAATTGAAACGAAACTAGTGTTATTGTTATCTCGATATTAGTGACTTGTTAATGATGTTGTCATATGTTTCATACACATGTATATATAATGTTGATTGTGCACAATATTTTATGATATATTGATGGAGATATTTAGACCATATCTTATTATTGTGTTGAGATATGTTGATTCTCCTTTGGCATCTTGGATGGATGCATAGACCATTTTGTTGAAATATACATATGATCACATTTTAATATATATGTCTGTTACTCATACATTCCACATTGTATTTTGATTGTTAGAAAATAAGTATTCAAAACATATATGACATTAGCATTCCTATGAAATATAATGATCTGTATTGTTGGGTACTTATGTTGAACCTTTGGTTGTAATGGTATCATAACTATTGTTGGCATATATTACTGTGACCACATATTATAATCCAATTTGTTATTTATGAAACTACGTTATCCAAGTAGGAGATTTTTTGAATTTCTTATATTAAACTATCATAATTTAATTTTGTATTGAATTGGATAATTAGAATGTCATAATAATATTGTAAAATAGGTTAATTAAAGTGTGATTATGTTATTAGGCCAAAATTGACACCTAAACCAATAGTGGACATTAGTGGTGTAAGTCTTGTAATTAAGCCTATGACAATGGATCAATTGGCCTAGTAAAGTTACAACAAGGTAGGTCCTTACTTACATTCTAGTTAAAGTTGTAATCATCCCATTGAGGATACAGATAGTTCCATCTCCCTTCTCTTTACTAGGGTTTATAAGGAGTGAACTTGACCTGAAGTTTCGCATTTATGGATTCACAATCAACATTTGATAATTAAATTGTTTGTAAAAATTTTATGTTTTGTAATATAATGTAAAAGATCTAGTTATTAGCTAATTTATTCTTCCAATTCTTGCAATCTAAATCTAAGTTTGTTATAGTTGTAGTATATATTTATGATTTGAATAATATTGAAACTCATGAAGAGTTTTTCAAGCTAGTTGAATACATAAAAAAGGGTTTAAAATAAAAAAATCTTGGAAAAATAAAGCTTTGTCTTGGCCTATAAATCAAGCATTTAAATGATGGAATATTTATTCATCAATTTAATTACATCAGAAAGGTCCTAAAATGATTTTATATGGTTAAATCACATTTATTGAGTACTGCAATGATTGTTGTATCTCACTTGATGCTAATAAGGATCGTTTTCAACATCTTGATAATAATAAAAAACTTATAAGTCCTAAAGTATTATATCTTAGTGCAATTCATGTACTAATTATCTCGCTAATAATATAGGTCTTGATATAACTTTTTCATTAAGTTTATTAGCAAGATATAATTCTGCTCCAACCAAAAGGCTTTAGAATGGAATTAAATATATATTTCATTATCTTTAAGGAACAAGTGATATGGACCTATTTTATATATATAAGTCTAGATTAGAACTAATTGATTATGCAGTTGTAAGATTTTTATCCGATCTATATAAGACTTAAATTCCAAATGGCTATTTATTTACATATGGTGGTACAGCTATATCTTAACTACTTCTTCAAATTATGCACAAATAATAGTAATTCATGAAATAAGTCAGGAATGTGTTTAGCTAAGTATGATGTCTCAACATATCTTAGAGGCTTGTGGCGTGGCTTCTAATATAGAGATTCCAACAAGATTTTATGAAGATAATACTATTTATATGGCTCAATTGAAGTAAGGATACACCAAAAAAGACAAAACAAAGTAGATTTCACCAAAACTCTTCTTCACTCATGATTTTAAAAGAATATAGTAGATTTTTTCACAAAGACACTTCTTACATCAACATTTAAGAAGTTGATTCATACGATTAGATTTCCTGACTTAGAAATTGTAAGTAACATTTTTTTCTTAATATTTTTTTTCTACTGGGCTTTTATTGACAAGGATTTTAATGAAATAAATTATTCGTTAAAAAAATAATGTACTTTTTTACCTTTTTCATGATTTTTTTTTTCCATTGATTTTTTTCCTAATGAAGACTTTAACGAGGCATATTCTTGATAAATGAACATTCAAGAGAGAGTGTTGTAAATATTATATTTATGTGATTGTTTATCATATCCCTTTCATTTATCTAGAGGTTATTATCTTGATTCAGTTGATCTCTAATTCTCTCTTTAATCTTTGAGCTTATATATAAAGGATTGTAATAAGGATTCTACACCATTGTGAATAAGAAAAAAAACTTTTTTTCGTATTATTCTAATTCTCTTTATCTATTTCTTTATCATTTTTTTATTATTATTGTTTTACTTTCATCACACTGCGATTATTTTTTTTTCTGATAAAAAACAAAAACATTTTATTCATCATTAACTGAGAAGGAATCACGGAGATCAAAAGATTCAATTGAAGTGGGATCTAGGACAATTGATCTGTACCACTCCGAATTACTATAAGAACCCATTTTGCCGCCTGCAGCACTCTCATTGCATTCCCAAGAACACCATATAAGCTTCACATTATTTGTTGATTCCGTAAGGATCCTCACAAATTTGAATACTGACAATACCCGCCATGGACATTGGGTAATTTCCAAAAGGGCTTCAACCGCTATTTTGCAAGTGCTCTCGATTTACACGTCCCACCCACTAAAATTAAAAGACACCATCCATGACTTTTTGTATTACTAGAAATGCAGCAGCAGTGGAAGAAGCACACTCAAAATTATCATTCTCATGGCCTCCCCATCAGCATTTTGAGCAAGAACCATGAAGTCTACATCTTAACTTAAGAAAATGATTTCATTAGCCATTGTTATTAAAATCCCAATAATTTAATAGCATGGGCAAATGACACAATTTGTTAATAAATGATATAATTTATTTGAATAATAGATTTAAACAATCTCAATAATTTAATAGAACGTGTAAACGACACAATCTGTTAATAAGTGATAAATTTTATTTAATGATATCAAATGTAAATAAATTGTGTCACGTATAATAAGATAAATAGAAGTAAGAAGAAAATAACAACTTAACATTTTTCATATAAAATTGCATAAATATATTAGTGTGGAGAGAGCGAGAGAGTAAAAGTAACACAAGAAACAAGAAAAAAAAAAAAAAAGGAAACTTCAGTAGATTCTATAGTTAATTCTCTACTTGCGGAGAAGTTATGGGCTTGATTGGTAGGAGGGAAAAAAGTAGAGGAAAGAAAATGGAAAGAAAGAAAAGGAGAGGAAAGAAAATGAAATTTTGTTGATTGGTTGGAAAGAAAATGAGAGGAAAGAAAATGAAAGTTTGTT
>JANHAO010001140.1:0-34941 GCA_026873985.1 Saraca asoca
TTTCCCTTTTCATTTCAAGTGTGTTAATTGCCATTTCTCATTGTTGACTGGCCATTAATGATGGGATATAGAAATAACTTTAGGTCTGAAAAGATTGAGGTTATTAGACATAGCTTGAATGATGCAAGTTCAATTGTTATATGTTGTTGATTTGTAGATAATATAGGAATATGTTATTTACCTTGCAAAAACCTTAAGGCATTAGTGTTGAAAATTGTGCTCTAAAATCTGGAATAGCATAGGAATATGTGTAATCTAATTTAGGAGCTCTAAACATGTTGAAATTGGGAAATTCATATGTGCTGTCATGAAGTTCTAGTTTACTAAGAAATTTGCTACAACATTACTATAGTAGCTGGGTTGAATTTACATGTTAAAAGGATTCATCTATCTTAACTAGTTAATTCACATATTAATCCATTGTTCTGGGAAATTCAATACCTCTTTTTCTTGAATTAGTAGTATTATAGTTCAGCATTGTTATTTTGCTCTTTTAATTATCTTAGTTAGCTTAAGAAATTATTGTTTGCTTAATTGGATTTTTTACATTTAAGTTACAAGAAATTCAATCCTTGTGGAGATGATACTCACTCACTCTATATTACTTGCTGACTGCATGCACTTGCGTATTTGAGTGACAATTAGACACTCACACTCACAACACTCACCCTCCTCAAGGGTTCATCATGATCAGCCCTTATCACCTCGATGCCGGGCTCAGATTTTTGATTCATCCTTTCATCATTAACTTGTTAAATAAACTAAAGCTTTCTTCTGCCTAGTTGATTCCAAACTCTTATACCCAACTAGTTTCTTGGCACTCATGTATTTGAGGAGTGGCCTTCCTCTCCCGTCTGTTAAGGTCTTATGCCATCTCTACAACATGAGAAGTACGAGCTCTCCGGATCGGATCTACTATTTGTTGGCTCAAAATTTCAAGTTTAAAAGGGCTCTACCTCAGGGAGAGGCTAAGGGCAAATTGAGTGTCAACCAGTATAAAACCCGCTGGTTCTACATCTTGTACCCATCCCTATGTCCCCTTCGCAATTTTGACTTTGTTTTGACACTAGGTGAGTGAGCTATGATCATACAAGCTCTTAGTGACTTCACATTTTGTTTCTAACATTTTATCTTATTTTTGTAGCTGGGGCTGGTAAAGTGAAACCATCACCTGAAGCTAAAGAAGTTGAGGTGCCACATCATTTCGTTGCTGCCAGCAGTCTACAAAGTGATCTAAAGTTTGACGATGATGACCTTCGAGCTCATGGGTTAGCTCCATCATTGAACGTTGAGTTTACGAGAGAGATCAGGGCTCGTTGGTCAAAGGAAATTGGTTCGGCTCACTTCAAAGACTGTGAGGAAATGGTGAAGCTTCTTTTCCTAAGCCCACCCTCCGATGAGTCTAAGGAGCTTAAGGTCGCTATAACCCCTTTTGGTCCCGCCACTGTGGCTGCTCCTACTGATCTAAATCTATCCCTTCTTGAGATGATTGCATCACCTCTTCTAGAATCAGTTACTACCCCTCTTCATAAGATGGATGAGATGGCTAGAGTTGGGGCCTCCTCCAGTCCCACTGCCAAGAAATGAAGGACAAGCAAAGGGAAGCAAACTGCTGGTGGTTCAGGGTAAGCAGCTTACGAGGAGGCAGAAGAGAAACCTTTACCAGGCATTGGTCCTAGGATGCAAGGATATTTCAACTTTGTCTGAGAAAATTTGTAGGACATCCTAATATTTCATTCCAACCCTTAACCACTAGAGACGGAAATCTCGACCAGGGGATTAATGCTTTTTGCCACATATGAGATCATGTTGGTAGGTCATGTTTTGCCATTCTACCCTTCTTTTGCTCTTTCGAGGCCTGACTTGATTTGCTTTTCAGGGGCTACTAGGAGTAGTGAAGATGGGGGAGTCACTTTAATCTGTAGAAAAGAAGAATGCTAGACTTATAGAGGATTTGGCTGTTGTGATTGCCAAGGCTGAGGAAATGGAAAATAGGGCACGGAATGCCGAAGCCATAATAAGAGCAGCTGAAGAAGCTCGATCCTGCAAGGCAGTAAGTCGTAAGGCTATCAAGGTTAAGCTTAGTAAGGGGGTTGAGAAGTTATAACAGATGAGGAGCGATAGAGATGTGGCTATCCGAGGCTTTGATTCAACGAATTGAAAATTTGAAGCCACCACATAACGGGCAGAGGTTTCTAGGGCTGCGCTTGAAGTGGCTAGGAGAGAAGTCACTTTAAAGCAAGAAGAGGTCAATTGGATCGTAGCCACAACTGTCGAGTGGATCACGAAGGTAATAGAGGACATAGAGTCTAAAACGAGCTCCCTTTTCTTGTACGCCCTGTGGAAGAACCATCCAAATCTAGATTTTTCCTTTTTTGAGCTAGAGGCTTTAAATGCTGTCGAAGGCTTTAAAAAGAAGAAGGCTACTAGAGGCAAATCTTCTAACATAGGCATGGTGTCTGTGAGCCAAGACCCTCACACTGAGAGTGCCGTCATTAGAGAAATCAGTCCGTAGGTCGTGGAGTTTTTTGATGATCAGACAAGGGACACTTTATCTACCTGGAGTATAGAGCTAGCTTTTGATCAAGGCCCAGCTCTTCAAGATTGATCTCCTTTTTTTTTTTTTTAAACTTCATTCTTCACTTTGGACCTTATATAAATTCATCTCACAGTAAAAGATACTGAATAGCATTATTGTCTTCGCTTTTCCATGAATGTTGCAAAAGATACTTTTCACGAAATTGGCTAATCATTATGAATAGTTTCCTACAAATTACAGCTCAACAAGCATTTGAAATGAACGTGTATCACATAGTCCATTCAGTCTTAATTAATAATAGAAGGGTATATATAAATAAATTTAAGTCCATGATTCGTGACTAAAAAGGATACACGCCATAAAGGAGTAAAATGTATTTTTTTTCTCCAATTACATTTTAAGTGTGCCATTTACAATTAAGGGAGTGAGATTATTAGGTAAAATGAATTATACATTTTAAGGGCATATAGAATATCTAAATCATGAATGTAAACATTAACAGGAACCTCAAAGACTAGCCCTAATTAATTCTCTGTCACATTTGAAAACCCATTTTTCTCCCTGATAAGTTCCATTATTTGTTGCATAAACCTATCTAAACAAAATATAAATAAGTTTTTTTTTTGCTATGACACATGAAAAAATTACAAGAAGAGAGGCAAACCTAAAGACAACAAAAATCCTAAACCAACCGAAGACCTAAAACAATATAAAGCTTGAAACAACAAAACATTATAGCAAAAGCACAATAAAACCAAAAACAACTACCAAAAGGAAAAACTCCTAATGATGAAAACTTCAACCATGATTGATCTAGTCTATATCTGGTGGATGATCAAGGTTTATGTCTCTCCACTATTCTTGTAAGAGACATGGAGATGGAAGTTTGCTTGTTGCTTGTTGAAAGGTGAGGTGAGATCAGGACTAACACTATTAGCTTAGAAGGGCAAAAATTATCTCTCATGTGAGAGAGTTTATGATGTATTCTTCTATGAAATTTAGGAGAAGAATTCTACTTGTGACATTGTCCATCATCCTTCATATTATGGTATATGTTGAGCTCAAATATGTTCTAGGTATAGTGCTCACTAAGTTCAAAGTACATTGGCTTCTGTGACATAAATGTTGGAGCTTTCCTTTGAGATATCTCCTTTATCCATGGAAGTCTTGATGAATAAAGTAGAATGAGATTGGGAGACTAAGTTAGCATAATGACAACCAGAATAATGTCTTGTGGAGGATTGGAGATAAAGCATTCATTTTATCCTTTATACATTGACTTTTGTAATGTCCCATTTAGCCACAATTCAAGCAAACTTGAATGTTTTCTCCTTCCTAAATAAAAGTAATACCAAATTGCCCTAGCTATTAGGAATAATGCACCAAATTGTTGTGTTGAAAGTAGTTTATCCTTTTGTTCATTAAAATGTCTGAGTTGAGTAAAATTGCTTGCATCTTTCATAACAGTTGTCAATTCCTTGACTTGTTGCTCAAGTGGGAACTTATGATACTTTTACTATTTGATCTCCTTTTTCAAAGTTGGTGGACTTGTAGCAAGCTTCCTATCTTGTTGCATTTGGTTTAGCTGTGTTCCTAAATCATTAGCTTGCTCCATAAACCTTTGTTTGTGTTTTTCAAAATATGAATTTTTTGTTGTAATTTTTTGACATACCCTATAAGCAATCTTGGTAGCTTTGAATTCTGATGCATCAACAACCTTGCATTGAATTTTGTATTAATCATTGTCTTAAAAATGCCCAAGCAAAGAGACTTATCCAATGTAGATGCAAATGCTTTAATATAGTCATTTTCAAACTCTTGTAGTGCAATCACAAAATATGGCCAACCATCACCTAAAAATCCCCATATTGCTCTCTTATCTACAGAAGACATGATTTGGTCTTTATGCTCAATCTTAGGAGGCAATAATTGCTTTAGAGATTTCTCTTTAAGCAAAACCTTAGAGGGTTTCTCCTTAATAGTCAAGTGGCACTCACTTTGTGCTAGAAAACCTTTCTTCAACCTAAGTTGATAAAATAAAGAATATAACAAAATATTTAAAAAGGTTTTCACAACACCAGAAACTATAATAAACTAGCCAAAAATAAGATACGAACTAGAAAATCTACTTAAGAAACATGTTAATGGTTGAAGGCCCAAATATTGTTGTTAACTCCATCAGACTGCCAACAATATTAGAGAACATATGTATTCCAAAGCTACAAAAGACTAGATGTGAAGACTAAAAAGTTTTTTGATAGGTTAGGGCTTGGCTAATGACAATTGACACCACTGCAGACCATGGGCAAGTAGTTGGTGCAAATAGGTTTTTATCACTAGAAAGGGATTTCAAGAGAGTTCAAATATTGTGAGAGTATGCAACAATTAACACTCTCAACTCTATTATCTTGAAACTTCTAACTTTAGATTAGCCTAAAAAAGATAAATAAGTTGAAGCATATAAATGAAACTTAATATTTTCAACTAACCCTAATAGCTTTTGTGGACAGTAAATATGATATAAAATTGCATCCCCCATTACTTTGTAATTGCTTTCAATAATCACCTTGGTGTAATCCAAGTTTTTCATGAATTGACAAGCTTTCAAGATGCTCAAAGCTTCAGCCTCCTCCATCAATGTCATATTGCATTTATCTAACCACAAACCTTTACTTATTGCCATATCACAACAAGACCCACAATGTTATAACAATATTAAAAAAGCATAACTTTTTTTGATTTCTCTTGCAAATGCAATATTTAACATTAAATTAGCATAAGTTTTGAACTAATGTACAACCATTAGGCAACACTTCTCATGTTTATTATAAGCAAACTTTTTAGTGCCAATAAGTGGCAAATTGTTATAATATTACATTAGTCATCATCAGACACTTCCCAATTTTGTTGCAATTTAATTTTTATATTGTATTATATTATATGGCTATTGCATATTGCAACCATTTAATAAAAATATTGTACATGTTAATATTTGTCAATAGTGTTGCCTCTTCCTTGTCAAATTACAGTAGATATCATAAAGAGCACATAAAATGTTGTAACATAGTTACATGGTAAACCTAGAGTCACTTTTAATTGCAAGTTAGTTACAACATTAAAATATCTTGCAAGTTTTTCTAGATATAATAACTGCATCTTTTATAAGTAATTGTACACACCCAGGACATTGAAAAGGGAAAGCCCTAAAGGTAATATCAAGTGTTATTGCACCATTTATATAGATATTGCAAAAATCAAATGTAATTGAGCTTGATTTGCACTTACAGTTTTTATGGTATAGGCATAGAACAAAATATCACATAGTCTAGCATATCACAACTATTAAGTCTCATCATGTTAGTGTCAAGATATTATTATAAAGTATTGCAGAGTATAGTAACATCAATAACCACAAATTTAACCAAATGATATGGATGACATGTTATAATATGTATATAGTGCAACATCATCTTGTACCTCCCACCTAGCCTTATCCCACATTCTTCCAGCCTTATTCCTTTGTTAGTATAACAATTCTCTCACCAATTAGTTCTGAGTCATAAAATCCTACATATGGGATATCTCATGCACATAATTCCTTGCCCGTAGGCATGATTTCTATGCTCAATGATGCAAAAAGGTTAAATTATAAATATTTTGCATTGCACAAGTCTCAAAGCATACCAATATACAAGTTCACAATAATCTTGGCCTATAAGACCTTTTCTTTACATTTCACATTTTTCTCATCATTGTTCTGTAATATTTCTCATAAGAATAATCATAAAATAATTGCACATGTTCTCTTGGGCCTTACTGCTCCCTTTTACAACATTTTTGTAATTTACACTTTATCTTACAATGTTTTTGGTAATTACATTTTAACCTTATATCTTCCAAAAATTACAAAATAACCCCATATTTTCTCTCATATTTTTTAGAATTTGCAGGTTTAGCCAGAATTTTCAAGAATTCTCAAGTAAACTTATTTTCTATGATTTTATTTCTATTTTCTATAATTTCCCATTTTACTCTAGGGTCTCTAAACCATTTACACTCACCAAATAATGCTCTTACAATAAGTTATGTATTTTATTTATTCTATGTTAATTATATGCATGTAGGCCCCTTACAATAACCATTATCATATTTAAGCCTTGTCCTTCATCTAATGCTATTCAAAATTAGTTTATTAGTATACAGGGTCCATTTAAATGTAGTTTTACAATTAGAGACATCACTTACACATTTCTTACCACTTTAGGCTTTTTTTGGCTATGAGAAAGACAGAGTAGGGGTAACCAATGCTTGCTATCTTCCTTGGGCATTACTAAAGGAATACTCCATTGTTATAGAATGTTTGATCTAGCTATAGTTACTACACAAAAGACATGTCCATCACCTTAGCCCCATTAAGGTGCTAGCAATCCTAAAGATCCTCCATTCTTTCATTGGCCACAATTTGATGCCATCTTGCATCAAGCTATAACTTATAGAACAAAGTAACAATGAAGTACCACTTTAGTCCATAATAGGCTCTTATAAGCATACCCTAACTTCATATAATCACCACTAACTCTTATTAACCAATGGTTGATTCCAATAACCTTTCTTGGTTATTTTGAGCTTTTTTTTAAATCTCGATTGTTAAAAACTATTATCTAATCCTTAATCAAGTAGCTAGAAACCCATTTTTGCAAATAAACTTAAATTCATCATTTTAATGCTTATTCAATCTAAATCTGACATATATGCACATGTTCTAGGTTTTTTTTTTAAAAAAAAAAATTAAAACAAAGCCTAGCACAATTAACTTACCTTGACTAAATCTTAGCCTTATATTGGGCTAGGGGTTTTCTCCTCATTTAAGCTCATAAACTCCATTCTAGCCATTCATATCATATATCCTCATAGTCAATAGCACAATACTAGTTCTTGAGAAGACTCAAATATCTTTGGAACACGTGGGTATCATAGAAATAATATGTTCTAGAACTTATATATAGATAAGAAACTAACAAGCTTAAATAATTCAAGGAAGAGTAAGAATCACTCACTAAACCTTAACAGATGATTAAGAATCACTCACTAAACCTTAAGAGATGATTTAAAACCCATGTGAGGTTAGAAGATGATCTAGTTATCATGAAATACCAAAAGAAGAACAATAAGTAGAAGAAATTGCTACAAATTGAACTGATCATCTTTCTCTGAATCTTTTTCCATAGAAATTCTTAAAATCACTAGAAGAAAGGTTAGGGAGGGTTTAATATATCAATAACACATCTTAGGGTATATAGACCCATTTTGGCAAAAACTTCCCTCATCTTTTTCCCTTTGATTTTTGCCTCCAAAACTCAAAGTAATTTTTGTAGGATTGAAGATGATGATGAATAGTTTAACATACCTAAAATGAGAGTGATTTGGGGTGCCTTACTAGAGAAGATGGAAGCTTCAAGCTTCTTTAATAGTGGAATTGGAGAGAGTGTAAAGAAAAGAGAGGTTAAGAGAGATGCATCTCGTTTTTCTCATTCCTTCTCAACTATTTAGCCTTAAAAAGCTTGGTGGGTAAGTTTTGTTACTTTCTCATTAAGTAGGGGTAAAAGAATCATTTTGCATGTAGGGGTATTTTGGTTATTTCATCTTTAAGCTTATCTAGAAGGACATTTAAATAATTTTACCTATGGGCATTTTAGTCTATTCACTCCTTAGAATTTATCTTATAATTGAGCCCAAGAGGCTTTAAAAAATTAGAAAGAGAGAGAGTTTGGGGACCCTTCACTAGTTTCCTTAAGGTTTAAGGGAGAAAATTCTTAATGGTTTAGGGGGGGTAAATTCTTATATAATTTTGAGTGTAATTCAGTGAAAATGGTCAAATATGCAAGAAGAGATCATGAGAGGAAGAAGTGGACAACAATTTTCTAAGGGAAAGTCAAGTTCCTAAATGAGGGGATTAGTGTTAAGGGTTTTAGAGTTAAAACCATGTTTGGGCTACCAAGTTTGGACAAATCACATAATATAGATATTTATATATGATGTTTGATGTTGTAACGACTGTAGATTATTTATTAATAGATTTTGTGATTTTGAAATTTTGTGCACACCCCTAAGAACTCTTGGAGAGCTAATCTAAGAGGAAAGTTGTCATATGATGAGTTGGATAATTTATGTCCCAAGAACATTTAATGCTCAAAGTGAATATTCATAGCACCTTCTTGATCATGGGGTTAGGAAACAGAAAATAATTACATTAGGATATGCTTTTATAGTATATACTATTATTAGACATGATTTATATGACTTTCAAATTCAAATAGTAAATTAATAATTCCCACAGAAGATTTCTATAGAAATAAGGTTTGAGAAGAATAATTAATTAGTTTAAGTTGAGAGAAAGTTTTAGATATAGAAATTAAGGATTGTTCATATAATATTGGTGGCTTTCATATCTCTATTTCATTAAGTGATTTATTGATATTTTACTAATAAGATCAAGTGGAATTTTAACATCATATATATATGTGACTATATTTATTTTAGAAACATCTAATTGGTTTCAATATTAAATAGGATCTTCACAAGCTTTTCATTTTGGCACTCTTATAATTTAATATAAGGTTTGTACTTTCATATAAGTGTCGGTATAACCATTTCATTTGTATATATTAATAATAAGTTCCTAATCACTGCCCCAAAAGGTGGGAAAGTGAGCAGCTTAGAACACATTGTCCAATATTCCAAAATTTGTGAACATGTCATTCTTATTATACATTAAAAGATCATTTAACAAAGATTAAACATTGAGAAGTTGAAATATATCATTGTCATGGGAACTCATTTAAAAATCCAAACTCTCTATTGTTTAAGTTTTATACAAAACATATCAAGTTACTAAAATGTGGAATGAAAACATTAAAAATAAACATGAGATGAATAATTTGACTTGACATACTACTCATCATTATAAGTATTTGACATTTATATGTTGTGGTTAACACTACAGCTAAATTAGAATAAAGTTTTTTTCTATCATTATAATGACAATTTTAATTAATGCAAACTTTGATTTAACAACAATTAACCATTGTTAAATTACGATCCAATAAATTTATTTAGTAATGGTCATGTCAAAGGTCATTATTAACAATCGCAAAATGATGATGTAATGGTCACTTTTATAGTTGCTAGCTAAACCATTGTGAAAACTCTGTTGCCATTGTAACCATTGAAATATGGAGCCTTTAATTGCCAAAAATCACTACCTTCTTTGTGGTGTAATGCATGTGTGTGCACAAGAATGTGTGTGGTGCACCTTTTATGTCTAAATCTAGATATATTATTAGGGTAGTTCTATGATGAAGAGCTTAAGCTCTTTGGAAATTAATTATTTTCATCATTGAAATTTTTTTCGTAAAAATAAAAAAAATAAAAAATTACAAATCTTAATACAACTAAGTGATCAATCAATAAAAACATTTCATCTCTGACGAGTTTGCGTCTTATGTTGAACTACTCATATTATTATCAATATATCAAACATTTCTAGTGTAGAATTTGAAATTTTTATATATTAGTCATTTTATTTGAGTGGATTTAAAGTGAATAAATTGTGTTTTACCTTTAATTTATTAGAAAGTTAGATCATTTCATAATTCATATATACTTTTTGTAAGAGTTAATATTAATAGTTTTTGAAAGAGGCCTCCATTTTGATCTCTTATGACTTCTAGGCTAGTAAAGTATATTGATGTATGTCTCTCTTAAAAAAATCAAAATATATTTTATCTTATTGTGATCTAAATTAATTTTGGCCTAAGAGTAACTCACAAAAAGAAATAAGAAATTATGTTTTACCTTTAATTTATTAGAAGGGGTTTAAACAACAACGCAAGGTAGACTAATTAAAAAAAAACATTTAAAGAGAGAAAATCGCGGCTTGTGGAGAACACCTTAAATTGTGGTTGTATTTCTCATTCATTTCTGGGACGCAAACATAATAAACTAATCATTGCCTCTTGCGCCTCCTATTCTATTCTTTTTCTCTTTGTCTTTGTTTCCTTGTTTTGTAGAAAATTTATGCAATTCTCCTTTGAAAGTTTTTAGAACCTGTTAATGATCACTATCAAATATATATATATATATATATATGATCAATCAAAATTGAAAATTGTTGCACCTGGAGCAATAATTTCAACCATATGAAGATTGGGTTATAACTAGAAAACCCATTTGCAGGGTCTCAAGAAGGTATGAAGGTATGAGTTCTTGATATATATATATATATATATGATTCTAAATTGTGGTTGTATTGCTACGAAGGCTTTTTTTTTTGTAAGAATTGCAATTGTAAGAACATGTAGAATAATGAGCATGTTCTATACAAAATTGCAGAAAATCACCATTAAAAAAAATCATGCACGTGATTGCAAATCACAATTTAAAATCATAAGTGTGCTCATATATATTAATTAATGTATTATGTGGATTACAATTTACATCTTGTATTTATGTTTTCAAGGACTAGGAAGAAATTTGGATTAAAAGTCTTGGCCCTGCAAGCTTTGTTGAAATAATTTTTGAGTGCTTCACTTTTTTACTAAGAAATGGGGATGTCAGCTGACAATGTGCGTGGGTTGATTTTGGCTGTATCTTCAAGTGTTTTTATTGGGTCTAGCTTTATAATAAAAAAGAAGGGCCTTATGAAGGCTGGGGCTACAGGAACCAGGGCAGGTTTAACTCTTTTGATCTTTTTCTTTTACTCTTTTTATATTTGGATAATTAAAAAGGTTAAAATTTTTAATTAACACAATTTTTCTTATTGTTATTTTATGTGTTTGAATATGATAGGGTCAGGGGGGTATACATACTTGTATGAACCATGGTGGTGGGCTGGAATGATATTAAGTAAGTGACTTTCATGGTTTTTAATCTTTTTTATTTTCTATTACATTATGGAATAATATATATATATATATATAGAAATTTTTTATTAATAAGACCTATTGATACTTAATTCATTATAATCCCTTTTACTTTCATTTTTAATGATAATTACTTCTCTATTTTTTTTATCTCAATTTCTTCTTTCTTGCTTATTAGAATATAACAGATATAGAATCCAATTCATGTCATCTTCAATTTCAAGTTGTTCATTACAACAATATTTAGTCTTATTATAAGTATATTTCCCGTAAAATAGGGTATAAGTCACATTATAAGCAAATATCAGAAAATAAACGAAGGACTTGAATTATTATCTAATGTTGTTTTTCTTCCTATTACACTGAATGCAAATATTGTAATTTCATTCAGTAATTGATTTAGAGTCTACTAGTTGGGGCCTAATCCATACAAAAAAAAAATACTAAAAAGATAAATAAAAAGTTACTCATTCAATTTTATGATTGGAATGTTAATTTGATTTGTACCTATAATCCTAAGTGAGAGAAATTTTGATAAATATTACTTTTGAATTGTGTCCACATATTTTAAATGATATCAAATGACACAAAATTTAGCATTTATGAAAAGTATTCTTACACTTATTAAAAAAGATATAAATGTCTTTTCATTTTTCATTATACACACTTTAACACAATTTAATAGAATTGGCTATTAAGATTCTAAAATGAACTACTAAATAGCTAATGCCTATAAGATTATAAAATAAATCGCCATATAGAATGACCCAACAAATTATTTGTGAATCAAAATTGATGTTAGATTGGATAAAAATTCATGAGGGGCCAGATTAAGAAAATGAATATTGTAGCACAAATTAATTTTTTCCATAATAGTTTTGCACACAATATCAGATTTTTTTGGAGGCAAAGGCTAATGGATTTGTTAGTTGTAAGGTTTTTGCCATTTTCATCACATAATTTGATTGTATGCTATCCTGTTTTATATCTAACCAAAGTACTAATCTATGAGCCCATGCGTACTTTTTTTAGTAGCCTCTAAAGTTTAGTGGAAAAAGGGAAAGAAAATTGTAATTGTCACTTTAGTGCCAAAATTAATATATAATTCCTTTTAAAGTTCTAATTACAATCATAATAATCTAGCAATGGTCAATTTGAGCTAGTTTTATCTTTTTTCAAGGTCATTTGTGATGCAAATTTCAAATACACAACCTATAGAACTCCTTGTTATGAATAAATTATTTACCTCTAGTTACATTGATCTTTAGAAATTTAATTGTAATTCTGATTAGAGAATGATGCTAAATTAAATGCTTAAATTTATTGTAGTGATCGTTGGAGAAATAGCTAACTTTGCCGCTTATGCATTTGCTCCTGCAATACTTGTGACTCCTTTAGGTGCTTTAAGCATTATTTTCAGGTGAGAAATGTGGTTTTTCTTCAATATATTCTAAGTATTTTTTCCACCAAATCAAATGACAATTTGGATCTTTATATTTTTCTTTGAAATATGGATGCACACAAACATGAAGCTATTGCAAACTTATATTATGATGCAGTGCAGTGCTTGCTCATTTTATCTTAAAAGAGAGATTACACATCTTTGGTATGCTTGGGTGTGTTCTTTGCATGGTGGGATCTACAAGTATTGTTTTGCATGCTCCACGTGAGAGAGATATTCATTCTGTCACAGAAGTTTGGTATCTTGCCACAGAACCAGGTAACTTTGAAGACATAATTGCTTGATTTTGATGTTTTCTTCCCATTTAGGCTTGCTCAAAACATGACAATGCAAAATTTGCATTGGTTCTAATCACTATTTGAAATTGTAGTTGCGAATAGAAATTCAAAACTATGATCCTAATCATGGTTTAAATTGCAATTGACAAATAAAATTGGAATTATGCCAATCTCTCTAATCCTAACTTTTCACAATTTACATCATAATGATTGGAGCTGTTCGCATTTTTTCACAATTGCAATTTTTACAGCATAATTCTAATTGTAATTTTGAAACATGATATTGGTGGGCATATATGTTTATTCAGGTTCTAGTTTATGTATCTAACAATGAATTTTTGTTTATCGATCTATAGGTTTTCTTATCTACACTATTATAGTTTTGGCTCTGGTTTCTATCCTTATTTTCCGATATGTGCCACGCTATGGGCAAACTCATTTGATTGTATATGTTGGGATATGTTCTCTCATGGGCTCCTTAACGGTATTAATTATATCTTTGAAGCTCATGTATCTTAGTTCAATGTTAAGTATTCTCTGAAAACTTTATGCTTTATTTGTTAGGTTATGGGTGTTAAAGCAGTGGGAATAGCTTTGAAGCTTTCATTTGAAGGGACAAATCAATTTATTTACTATCAGACTTGGTTTTTTACAGTAGTTGTGATATTTTGTTGCCTTTTGCAAATTAACTACTTGAACAAGGTAATTTTTGGCATTTTATTTATCAATGCATGACATATTATTATTTTATAATGTAACTTGTTTACATAGTATAACACAAGTAAAATTGTTTTTTTTTTGTATTTTAATTTTATAAAAAATTGGAATGCAATCATATATGTTTGCCTTTTAAGAAGTGTAGGCACACGAGAGTTGAAACTCATTATTCATATGATGATTTTTTTTTTTATGCTTAAAAAATGTAAATGCCTAATCACTTTTACATGATTCTATTCATTTGATATTTTATAATCTTGTATATATTATAAAATAATATATGAATAGAAATTCTACTATGTAGACTATTTTTATTAGAGTTTTATAAGATTTTTACATAAATAGATATATAGAGAAGTGAATTTTAAATGAAAATTTATTAACATGATACTTTGCAAGATAGCTATTAGTTAATTTGACAAATGAGCATTATGGGGCTGTTCTGCACCCTTTTATTTTCACTTAAATGTGATAAATAACGCTTGACAAAAAATATTTCTACATAAGAGTAGCATGTTCTAATTTTACTAATTTTCTATGAACTCATACCATTTTAGATACGTAGTAAAATTTCTATACGATATAATACTTTTTATCCAATTTACAAACATTTTTGTAGGCTTTGGACACCTTTAACACAGCTGTGATATCACCAGTATACTACGTTATGTTTACATCACTTACTATTCTTGCCAGCATGATCATGTTTAAGGTGATTCATTGTCTTATATTTTTCTAAATTTCTTCAAATTTTTCACAAAATTTAATTAGATATTATACATAAAAAATGTTATTAATCATTTGGATACTCGGCATTATTTAAAATATAATGCATATTTATGATAGAGTAATTGGAGAAAAATGAAAACAAATAACAAATATAATCAACTATAGTATTAGATAAATTTCATCTATGGCCATTAATATTTTTTTGTAATGATCCTTAAGTAAAAAAAATTGAATTCTATATTAGATTGAAACACATTGAATTCTAAGAATATTCTAGCATACCATCTTGGTCATTATTGAGTTAAAGATTTAATGATAATTTAAAAGTGTGGGCGACTCTCGTAAAAATTAATTATGAATGTGTTTCTTATTTACTATTAAGTTTTAGACTTCCTTCAAAGAAATTAAAAATTATTCAGACTTCTGTGACAAATCACAATTAGTTTGTATTTTAGAACAAACCATAGAAAAATACTAATAACAAAACTTCTTTGGGATATGTGGTTTGAGAATATAATAGTCTCATCCCTACATGTAGTTTTTGTTTTGGACTTTTAAAGAAAAATATAAAAAATTATTTAGCCTTATAAACTAATGCAATCTTATTTTTGAACTACATGATGACCTTTACTTTAAAATTCTTGAAAATCTTTGATATCTTTTAACATAATGGTGAAGATCTTGCACCTTTATACTTTTGTAGTAATTCTAAATTTGCACTATGAAATTCAAGTTTACAAATTAATATCTTGAATGAAAATAAATTTCCTTTACAAAATTTCCAAAAACAAAGATATAGCAATAAATAATGCCTTCTGAATTAATTGAAATAGTTTCAAGAACTGTGAGAAGAGATTTGATGATTCTCTCATAAAATGTTTTAGTATGACTACCACTCCAATGACCTCAAATTTAAAAGAGGTCATTAAAATTAGAGACATATTAAAGATTCATAGTCCATTCTAGAGGTGCATAAATATTAAATATTAGAATCATATGAGCAAAAATCAATTTTTTTTTATATATAACAATAAGGGTTTTTAGGCTTTACTAGTAATTCCTTTCTTAATTAATCAATCTTTATTGCTATTTTACACTTTTCTACTTTAGTTTTAGATAATAACAAAGTTATTGTGACACTTGTAAATGGATAATAGTAATTACAAAATGCAAGTTAGTCTATCAGAAATTATAGGATTCATGATTTGATTCATTACATTTCTCATTTTATGCAGGATTGGGATTCACAAAATGCATCTCAGATTGCTACTGAATTGTGTGGCTTTGTTACTATATTATCAGGAACATTTCTCCTTCACAAAACTAAAGACATGGGAAATAAACCCATAGGACCACCTGTTTTTACAAATCCAAACAATCAGCCTCCAATTTATGCAACCTTAGGCTGCCCTAATAATGACTTGAACTCACATTAGCCACATATTTTGATACAAAAGATCATTATTTTGGTCTTTAGACCATGTTCCCTAGCCAAGCAAGTTTGAAAATCTTATTGTAATCTTTCAAAAAGAAAAGAATGAGGGACTACGTGTACTTGTTTGCTTGTAACAAAACATGCAAGGTACAAAAACGTGAAAGAGATATATCATCATGTTAATGTAAAAGATTACAAGAAGATGTTTGAAGATTTAGGAGATATATACCATAATTTAGTTTCTTCAATTATATTATTTCCTTTTAGATTTTTCTTTCTTTTTTTCTCCTACATTGATTTTGTGAATCTTTTATGGATAAATTGTTAAAGACAAATTAAGGATCAAGTTAGAGGCCTAAAACTAATGCACGATGATACTCATCGCCATTGATTTTTCAAATAGCTTTTACTTAATACTAGTATGATACCCATGCCAATGTATGAGATATTTTTATTTAGGCTTAATTACTATTTTTGTTCTCTTAATATATAAATATATTGCATTTGATCTTCCTTTAATACAATATCCTATTTTAGTCCCTTCAATATACAAATTGGACTACATTAAGTTCAAATTAGTAACCTTTGTCAAATTTAAAATTGAAAAATTTAATTTGCACACAAATTCTCAATAGGACTTCAAGTAGACAATTATAAAGACAAAAATTAGTGAAACTCACCATGTTGTGTTAAAAAATGTACAAATGATGTGACTCATCTTAGACAAGAAAATACCATGACTTGGCTATAAACATCTCATGGTTAACTAATTTCCCTCACAATGAAAACTAACTTAGAGCCCCTGTTAGAGCTTTGTGTGCCAATTAGTATTTTTAATGTTTAGTTTAACAAAAATTACTAATGTGGACTAGATGTGATCCAATTTGCATATTAGAGGAGTGCTGACCCAACTTTTAATAGGTAGATTAGATGAGTTTTAGTGTCACTTCCTTAAAAGTGAGAATATGATTGGCTTAATCACCTTGGTGGTGACCCAAAAACCCTTAAACATGACATGCATTCCTTTAAAACATAGCTAAATTCCCAACAAAAATTTATGAATAATTTCTAAGAAGTTTGAAATTCCAAATCAAATCTAAGAAGTAAATATATGTGTATTGGTTTAAAACATGAAATAAAATAAATCTTTGAAATGTAAATACAAACTCTAAACATGCATCATGTAAAGTCCGCATATAGGAAGTCCACCTTTATTGGAGAGGTAAGAAGAAGCTTGCTATAGCATGCGTGTTAAATATCTTCGACAAAAATACCATGTGTTTGATGTGAGTGTGTTGAAATAAAGAAAGATAATAAGTTGAACTACACTAACTCGTAGTAGTATGAGTCCAGGTCAATTTATAGAGACTGATGATTAATTTAGTGTTTAAGGTATAAGACAAGGGGTTTGTTGGCTATCTACTAAAAATATGAAATTAGACAATTGATATAAACATAAACAAAAGAATTAAATTCATAAGGGAAACTCTATATGGAAAAACTTCAATCCAAGGGACTCTTGCATTCAATTCAGGGATTGATCATAGATACAAAATTTTCATTCCCTTTTTGTTCACTTAGCCAAGAATTAACTTAGGCCCAACACCTAAATTAATTCTTACTAATTTTCCTCTAATTTCACTAATTGAGCCCAATGCCCAAATTAACCATTATTGTTGAATTGATTAAAGCCTAGCACCCCAACAAACTCAATGATAGCATTAAAAGCTAGAAAATACCAAGATTGATTAACAAACTCACCCAAATGTGAAATCATTAATAATCTTATGTTTCTTTAGAATAATTAACCGGCACTAGTATACAATCAAGAACCCTAGTGCTACTTAAGTCAAACAATCATAAATAACTTTGATTATAGAAGTTTAGCTAGCAATTAATTGCAACAGATAATCAATTAAGTCACTATATTAACTAATCATCTAAAGCAATTAATTCCATTAAATCAAAGAAACAATGAAATCAAATTGGGTGCAAATCAACAATAGAAACAAATCTCACAATCAACCAGAGAATTGAAGTAGAATTTCTCTTACATTGAAAGGAAAGATAAATTACACATTACAAAAGAAATAAAAATAAAAATAAAAAAAAGAGAAGACTTGAAAGGGATGCTATTCTTACCCTAAGAGAGCTCATCCTTTGTTACAAAAGTGAGATAAAAATGAAAAAGTTCCTAAAAGAATACTAATTTCATGTTTTTACACTTTACTCTTCTCCTCTCACTTTGGCTACTGATTAGAGTTCGATGGGGGCACATTGGACCTACGTCTTTACATAGAAGTTGTAGTCCTATCTCTTGGCAATCCAATGGACTTGGGGTTGCTAAAAAAGTTAGCTTCTAGCTTAACTTATGTTCTAAAAATCAAAACAATTCTACAGAGTAGTCCAATCTATAACAGAGTTTGTCACATAATTCATAACCTTCAAACTTATTTAAAACAATGCATTTTGATCATGAGCCTTGCATGAAAGTTGTAGAGGGGGATCTTGACTATCTAATGGGCTTGAAGTTGTACCTAAAATATCGAGATTGATTTTAGGGTAGTGGGTCAACACCATATTTTAACTTTTAGGCTGATTTGACTATCTAAACAGCTAAATTGGGCTTAAGACTGCGCATGACATTTTTAGAGCATCATCTTAGCTTTCCAAAGACATAAGAATCACCAAAAACTGAAATCTAGAACTCTAGATACACCTAAAAACCTAAAACAATACCAAATTACTAAATTAATCTAATTAAGCTCCAAAGCTGACCAAATCATGAAACCATCACAAGTATCTAATTTAGCACATAAACATGACAAAAGACTAAGTATAAAAAGGATATAAAATTTGTATAAATTTTATTCATTAAATTCCTCCACACTTAGCTTTTGCATGACCTCAGATAAGACACCAAAACTAAATTAAACTAGACTCAAAACAAAAACTCTTACATTGACCTTTCAACAATGATAAGAATGCAAAATCAAAGGTAAGGAAATAACCAAAATTTCAGGTGACATTGCACATCATGAAGCAATATTTTTGACAACTTAAGTCTTAAAATCAACTAAAAAAATAATTTCATTTAAAAGGAAAATAGATTAAATTGGTAGACCCTTACAATATAAGCTCTTCAACTCTTTTAGTGTTTAAGATAGGTAAATGTTTCACTCAATTTTAGCCCATGAAAATTCACTACCATAAGCTTACTTATTATCTAATCTTTATTATTCAAATTACATGCATAACACAAGTCAAAAGGACTTCTTAAAGGTTGTAATATGACTAAGGGAAAAGGAAAGGAAAGGAAAGGAATGGTAAGAATATGAAAGTGTAAAACCAAAGAGACTAATAGAGCATTGGAGCATAGATTCAAAGAAGTAAAGGAGTAATTAAAATTGAAAACTAAATCACAAATTTTCATGATTATTGACTTCTCTTTTTCTTTTTCCTTTTCTTCACTTCTTTCACTTTCTTTTATTTTTATCTCTTTTTTTTTGAAAATTTTCTTTTTCCTTCAAATTCAATTTTCTTTTTCTTGTTTTCTTTCTCTTTAATTGCACTGAGCTCTTTTTTTTTTTTTGGTTTCTTCTTTTCTTCTTTCTTGACCATTGTGATGAATCACATTTGTTTTGTCACCAAAGAATTAGCAACCCCCACACTCGTACAAGAACCCATCTTACTAATGAATTAAATGATCTACTAATCTTTAAGGTTAGAAAAAGATAAAGACATTCAAGACATAGCTTTTTAATGGGTTATGTGACAAGAAAAAGGGTCAAAAGTGGGTTAATCAAAGAATGCCTTAATCATATTCACACATGAATATCCCTATGTAATCTCAAAAAGATTCAAAGCAAATTTTAGAGCAAAAATTTCATAAAAGAAAATCATACATGACAACGAAGAGAAACATGATAAAAATGATTAGTAATGGCTCAAAATCTCACAAGCTATATGTCTACCCAAATCAATCTATAAACATTTCAAACTTCATCACTATGCTAATCAAATTCAAGGATAAAAAAGGAAGATAATATATTCAATCATGCTATGCAACCATTAAAATCAATTGCAACCTACTTTAGGCCTAAACAAACTCATCATTATTGAAAAACACCTAAACAAACAAAATAAACACATTTTTTTTTTCTTTGTAAACACAAATAAAACAAAAAGTAAAACAAAACAATCTTAAAGTCTCCCCCACACTTAAATTTCACATTGTTCTCAATATAAGCACAAATTTAACAACAAATAATAGACAATTAAAATAAAAGAAACAGGAAAAAAGAGTAAACATTTAGGTTATCTCCCAAGAAATGCCTTTTTTTTAACATCGTTGGCTCGATAGAGTAATGGTTATCCTAGATCAAATAAGAATATTGGTAGCAACCATTTGATGGAAGAGGATGGTATGTACATCTCCTTAAAATCAAGGTTGCTTGAAACTAGAATTAAAAGTGATGACTATGGCACTATTGTCTCTTCAAATTTAGAATATAACTCTACTGATTCATCAATTCTCTTTAAATCTTTGTGCATTATCATATCAAATGCATCAAGTTTAGCTTTGCTATACATCTAAAATACATCATGCATAGAGAAATCAATAAGATCAATAGATAAAATGAAATAATCATAAGCAGGGTATTTCATAGCCTTAAATATATTAAGAGTTACTGTCACTTAATCCAATCCTATCTTAAGTGTGCCATCATGAATATTAATTGTTGTCTTGGCTAATTTGAGGAATTGCTTTTCCAAAATGTAGAAATCTGAATCCTTGCAAATATTGAGAAATTTCCTTTGAATAACAATAGACATGTCTTTCCCCACACTTATTTTCTTTTGTTCTTCTCTCTCGGAATTAGCTAATGTATTAGGAAAGCAACTTCAAGTTGAAGGTTGCTTTCTTCTTCTAAATCTTTTATTTCTTTTTGCTCTTAGTTTAAGTTGGTTAAAACTTGTATTTCTTAATTTTTGATTTCCTCTTCTTTTCCTATCTTAATCTGAATTCCTTTTTTTGGTTCAACTTTTTTTTCTACTCCTTAGCAGTATTACACTTGCATTTTCTCTTGGGTTTAGAACTGTTAGCGCAGGCAACCTACTTGAACCTTGAGCCTCCAGCTTGCTCACTTGTGTTTCTAAGTTATGGAATTTGGCATTTTTTTTTCTTGTTGAAACTGCAACATGTTGGTCTTTTGTTCTTGGTGAAACTATAAGTTATTAGCTCTCATTTGTTGATGGAACTGCAAGTTATTAACTTTCATTTGTTATTGTAATTACAAGTTATTTTGGACCATAGTTTGAATTAGATCCTCAAGAAAATTGTTGGAAGATGGAGTTTGGTTATCTTGCTAGCTAGCTTAGGTTAAAGGCTGAAATGGAGCTTGTCCAACTTGATAATCAAATCTTAAATTTGATTGATGATAGAAATCATAGTTGTATTGGTTAAAATAAGGATCATAATGATCATACCACTTAAAATTGAATGAGTGGGGGATAAGGATCACATTACCTTTGTGGATAATATGGATCATGTTGCTTTATGGATCTTTCTCTTGTGTAAGCTTGCTGGAATGGTTTATAAGATTGCATGTTGGACATCCAAAAGCTATCAGGCTTCTTGCAGCTCTAAAGTCTTGTCCTCTAAGCTCTTCCATTTGCTACATCAATCATGCTTTGTCCATTCATAGAAGTCAATCATATTGAAATCTTTCCCAATATTCATAAAAAGTCTCTCCATTATATTGTCTGATGCCACAAGTTTCTTTTTTGATGTTTGTAGATTTTAAAGCATGGTACTATTTCACCATGAAGAGCATCTTCATTTCATGTCAAGTAGTTATTGAGCCAAGAGGAAGATAATATAACCAATCCTTAGCTAAGTTAACTAATGAGAAGGGAAAGGCTTTCACTTTAATATGCTTATTTGAAATTCCTTAAGGCTTCATGGTAGAACAAAAAACATTGAACTCCTTAAGATGTTTTTGAGGGTCTTTTCTAGTCAAGCCATTAATTAAATGTATTAAGCTAGATTTTAGCATAAAGGTTACATCAAGATCAAGATAGTCAAAGCACAAAGGCTGCATCTAATTAAAAGCAATATTCTCCAAGTTAATAACAGAAGATCAATGATAGAAGAGCAAGTCAACAATTGCCAATTGAGGAAGAAGTAGCCTATCCTAGGGGATGAAGTTCCTAATTGATTTGTTGAGGAAGAAGTAGCTTGAAAAGAGGAAAAAGAGTACCTAATCTCTTTTCTTTAATTCTGTAAAGCTCTATCAATCTTAGGATCAAATAACATGTCATGACCTAAAACCCTGGCCATGATTGCCATGAATATCAACCCTTTTGTTGATAATCACTAGCCTTTTATCACTTATTCCCACTTATAGTCATCTTAGTTTTTCCTAATCATATTCACTTGAATCTTTTTGGTTGTCTAGAAGATAATAAACTTAGGAGAGAAAGAAAAGCACATAGAAAATAAACATATTTCATAATTTACACTGGCATTGCCGAATAAGCACATGCCAAATTGATACAATGTTCTATAGTTTACATATAGTTTTCAAAAAAGAAAAAACAACTTTTCACACTTTTCACCTTCCATAAGACCTAGAAGTCACTCCTAAGCTACTTTATATCCTTCCTAAAATAGGGTAATCAAAAGAAGTTAGATCAACCTATATCTTATCATAACTTTAAAAGCATAGGTTAATATGACTAAGCCTTATGGCTTTTCTATTTACCAATTTTCAAAAAAAAAAAAGGTAGCAAAATACAAGGTATGATGGTAGACCTCTATGGGTCAAACTATGCTAGGTTCATAATAAGAAGGACATTAGGTGGCTCCATGAGAATGATCTCAACCTCATGGCGTACCTCACAACTTACTAAATTCAAGAAGATAATATAATGTATCTTAATTTGATAAGTTCCTAGGGGACTAGACAATGTGGTGGTGAAGACATCAATGGTAACTTCCATTTGATCATTATCCATTCTTACTTCTTTGTGGAAGGGTTAGCAACAATGTCTTAAGGATATGAAAAATAATCCATAGAAGAATGAGTCTAGGGCTCAGTGAGAAAATACGTACCAAACTTATGAATTTATCCAAGTATACAATACATATATAAACATATCCTTAACATAACTGGACGATCACATCATATTATCCTTAGCACAATATACCAAATCAAGGCTCTCATGGCCATATGCTACCATCCTTACTCCTTATCTATTTCAATCTTATAATCTCATAATTCAACATTCCATATAGATAAAGCAAATACACAACAATAACTATAAACCCCCTTGTTATTCAGATCCAGCCTTATCCCACTTATCCCAACCTTTTCCCTCCAAGCCAGCTTTATCCCACTCATCAATGTTAGAATGCGCAGGTCCAAGATCTGGTTCATTATTTCCATTTTATATCCCATTATTTACATTTCAAGTCTCATAAGAGCTTTCAAGTATTCAATGATATAATTCCCATAATGGATACATCATTAAGTTTATATTATCACATTTCATCATCATTCAAGATATTGCATATTATTTCAAATCTTATGAAAATTGTCAACATCAAACAATATTGTTCTCACAATAACTATATCACAATGTTCACATTTAGTCACAATTCTAACCACACAGGTTACACTCTATTGCAAGTGCATAATACATTCTTTGTTTCATCATCACATGACTACTAAGATTACTTTCATATTAGTAATGTTTAGCCTGTTATTAAATTCAATGATATTAGATTATAAATTATTTATTTAAAATTTCTTAATTATTATACTCATTTTAGTAGGGATTCATATAAGATTAAACTAAGTAAATAGGAAATATTTTTAAAAAAGAAGTGAAGTTGGGTTGAAAAAAATGTGAGAATTTCTAAAGATGCAATCATAATCACAAGTGGGATTATTGAAGAAATTCAAGTAGAATCATGATTAGTATTGAGAAGTTCAATTGAGAAAGATTTGATTCAACTCAAGAAAATTTAATTGAAGATGCAAGTCTACTTGCCAAAATGTGCAACCTTTCAGGAAGTCCAAATACAAACACGATTAGAATCATGATCCAAATCAAAAAATAGGGTAGGAGGAATTGATTTGAATTACACAAATCTAGTTTAAATTTCAATTCAAATTGTAAAAACAAAATTGCTGGGTTTCTGCAAGCATGATCACGGGTTCAGCTTAAAAGCTGTGATTTGACTCGCACGAGTAGAAATTACATGGCAACAGTAAAAAAAAATAGGAAAGTAACTTCAATTCTGCACTACACCATAGGATCTTAACACAACATGTTTTGAGAGCTTAAACAAGCATGGAACTTAGCTATTTCAATAGAATACTAGTCCTTAAGCTTTGCTATAGAATCACAAAAACCCATTTTACACTAATAGTCAATAGATCACCAACAATAATCATACTATAATTCACAAGAATGGTAAGAATTACTTGCGTATAAACTAAAAATATAAGATTACTATTGATCCCACAAAAAATCTTCAATACTCTTCATAAACAAAAAAAAGAGTATATTAGCTTCTTAGATATTTCATTGTTTTTCTTTCAATAAACAATTATTAATCATTTAATTATGGCTTAATTGCAAAGAAATAAACTAACAATAACATGAATAATGATTGTAAACTTCAAAAATTCATATATGACGCTATACTTAGTGAATCAATATGATTTTGATGTCAAATTGAAGAGGAAGAAAAAATAAGTGAAAATAATAAGAAGAGATGAAAGACTTACTTAAGGAGAGAGAGTGAGTGAAGTTACAGAAGCTTTAAGCTTGAAGAAGAAGAAAAAGAAAGTTGCATGGGTTGCAATGCAATTGGTTCTTGGCTAAAAGAAGAAGAGGAAGTTGGTTGGGGTAAAGGGCAAAATCGGAAGAAGGAAGTTAATTTTTTTGCCTTTGACTTTTGTTTAATATTTTCTTATTTTGTCTTCAGCTTTGAGTTCAAATTTAATGTACACTTCGCTCGCCAGTGGCCATGAAATTCTAATACAAATTACTTAAATTAAGTACTTTTATAACGATTATAAATTTACACTTGCTAGGCACCTATAACCCTCGTTTTGATCTTTTCGAAGTTTTTTAGAAATTAAATCTCAAAAACATGAATTTTGTTCCTTGAGCATCCACAATGAGAATTTTGAACTTCAAACAATTTCTAAAATTTATATAATTTATTTCTAATATATCTAGGCTTCTCATAGCTTAAGATTTATAGTTTCAAAATTTTTAAAAAATTTTAATTTTACCTTTTTGAATTTTTTTGGAAAGTTATTTTATTGCCAAAATAATTTTTTGAAAATCCAGGATAGTACATAACAGCTTAGAATGGTGAAAGGATTAAGTCATACACAAAATGAATTACCAAGAAAACAAAAATAAAAATAGCATAAATGAGAAAATTGACAAAATAATGTAGAAAAATACAAAAAATTAAAAAACTTATTAAACAATGGAGTTTTGCAAAAATAGGTGTGGTCCTTGGAAAAGCATAGATTTTGATTAGAAGGCCAAAATCTACTAGCTTGCCAAATTTCAAATCTAGATTCTGCAAAAAAATTTACAGTCGGCCCTAATCAAAGCAAAACTATGTATAAATGGGGTTGAAAGCAAAAGGAAATAAATAGAGTTAAAAGTCTAATCCTAAAGTTCCTAAATACTAAGCTCTAATAAAAATAGAAGAATTAATCAAGCCTGTCCCCCAACAACGACGCTAAAATTTGATAAGTGTTGAAACTAAAAAGATAATAAGTTGAAGTATTCTAGCTTGTTGTAGGATGAGTCTAGATTGATCCACCTGGGCTCATGATTAATTCAATGTTTAAGGTAAAACATAAGGGGGTTTGTTAGCTATCTACTTAGAATATGAAATTAGAAAATTGTCATAAACATAAACAGGAGAATTAAATGTATAAGGGGAATTCTAAATGGAAAAGCTTCAATCCAAGAGACCCTTACATTCGATTTAGTGATTGATCATAGATACAAAAGTTTCATTCCTTCTTTAGCCACTTAGCCAAGAATCAAATTAGTCCCAACAACTATATTAATTCTTGTTAATTTCCTTCCAATATTGCTAACTGAGCCCAACACCCCAATTAACCCATATTGCTGAATTGATCAAAAGTTAGCACCCCAACTAACTTAATAATAACATTAAGAGCTAGAAAATACCAAGACTAATTAACAAACTCACCTCAGTAACAAATTCATTAATCACTCTATATTTCTCTAGAATAATTAATTAGCACCAACACACAATAAAAAACCTTAATGCTACTCAAGCCAAACAACTATAAATAACTTTGATTATAGAAGTTTAGCTAGTAGTTAATTATAGTAGACAAATAATTAAGTGGCCACATTAAGTAATCATCTAAAGCAATTAATTCAGTTAAATTAGATAAACAAAGAAATCAAATTAGGAGTTAATCAACAATAGAAACAAATCTCACAATCAACAAGAGAATTGAAGCAGAATTTCCCTTAAATTAAAAGAATAGATTAAATATGCATTACAAAAGAAATAAAATAAAAGAGAAAACCTGAAAGGGAATGGTACTCTTACCCTAGAAGAGCTCTTCCTTTATCACAAAAGTGAGATAAAAATGAAAAATGTTCTTAAAAGATTACTGATTTCACATTTTTCTATACTCTACTCCTCTCACTTTGGCCGTTGATTAAGGTTAAATGGAGATACAATTGGACCTAGGTCTTTTCATAAAAGTTGTAGCCTATCTCTTAGCGATCCAATGGCTTTAGCCCCACTAAAAAGTTTGACTTCTAGCTCAACTTATGGGCTAAAAATCGAAACAATTTTACAAAGTAGTGCAATCTATAACAAAGTTTGTCACTTAGATTCATAGTCTTGAAACTTAATCTAAATGGTGTGTTTTGACCATGAGTTGTTCATAAAATTTCTAGAGGTGGACCTTAGCTATCAAAATGGGCTTAGATTTACATCAAATTGAATCTAGAGCTTTAGATATGGTCAAAATTTTATGACTTGTTTTGGGTCAGCAGGTCAGCACTCTGTTTCTAATTCTAGGCTAAATTCGATAATCTAAATGGCTGAACTGGGCTTAGGACTCTACATGATATTTGTAGAGTGTCCTCTTAGCTTTCTAAAGATATAAAAATCACCTAAAACCAAAATTGAGAACTCTAGATGCACTGAAAAACCTAAAATATTGTCAAATTACTAAATCAATCCAATTAAGCTCTAAAATTGACCAAATCAAGAAACCAATCACAAGTGTCCAATTTAGCACATAGACATGATAAAAGATTAAGTATGGAAGAGATATAAAATATGTATAAATTGTATTCATCATGGTGCCATGGGGCAAAGTAGTTTTGTTAATTATATTTGAAGAAAATGTCATGGAATTTGGTACTATTGGAGTTAATATTTGTCCTTGATAAAAGTAAAAGTGAATGTTAGATTTGTCCAAATTGGTGCAAATTATTAGCTTGCTGATGTTAAGTGTCCAAATCGATAAGAGGTTTTTAGGATTTGATTGGAAGAAATATTGTTCAAAGTTTCATAATGGATTGATAAGAATCGGGGTTTTGACAAAATCGACAGGTTAGACATGTTTGCATTTTGGGAGACTTTTTTATTCTTGGTAATTTTGATAGATTAAGAGTAGGTTTTATATGACTCATCATCTTTTAGCAATTAATTTTCATCATGTTAGTAGTTATTTTTTTTATCATTTGACATGTCATTTTGCTAGTAGTTATTTTATTTATTTTTGCCATTATATAGGATTTTGTAGGAGGTTATTGGGTTAAAAGTAGTTACTTGATAACTGCTATTCATAAAGTATAGATAGGTTTTATTGAACTCAGTGAGGAATCCAATCATCACTACGCACACTCTGGTGCTTTACTTTATGCAATTTATTTCCAATTACTTCATTTCCTTTATTTACCTGAATTAGTACCCAAAAATACTTTAAACACCTGTTGCTACTCACAACCCACATTAACTTGAGAACAAGCATTTAAATTCTCTATTGGTTTTCAGCAAGACATTTGCCACATCCTTAGTAGTAGATTTCACTAGAAACAAATTAGCTGGTTTGGTAGGACCATAATAAAGGTTTTAATTTCTTTTTTCTTTATGCTAAGTATTTTAATATTTATATATTATTTTAACTTCTTTTTCCTTTTTGTAGAGTACTTTAATATTTATATGTTGTTTAAAAGTGGTACATTATTAGATTTGCAAAATAGAAACTCTAATTCTATCACATGTTGCTATTAACGATAATAATCCACTAACTCTTGGTGTCGACATGAATATAGCATATGGGATTAAAACCCCACAACAACTACACAAACCTTGGTTGGGAATGTAGCACCATCACTTTCTTAATAGCCTCAATTCCTTTCACTAGGTATAGGGACTCTTGTTGACCACATCCCTATAGGCAATTCAAGCTACCACTATGCATTAGTTTCCAATATGGAATGTTGCATCATTTGATGCCTAATGATAATGGAACGATTAGGCCACCTCCCATAGGATTGGTTGTTTATCCTTACACCATTTTGACTTGTTCACTAGCATCAACTTTTATTCCTTTACCACCTCCAATGGTAGACAGTATGTTGATATTTCATCAATAGGTCGATGAAATCAATCAAAACATGGTCAATATACTGATTTAGCAAATGACCATTGCCATTCAACCTATGATGGAAACAAATACCATGGCTTGTAATAAACTAGCACATTAGGCCAATCATATTGCTAATTTGGGAATAGAAGATCAAGTCAATTAGAGTTAAAGCATGGAGGAGAAGTTATGGCTGACCGAAATGTCCAAAATAATGATAAGCCAAATAACAGTAAGCTCCAATATGGTGGTGTACACATACTATAAAGAAGAGACAATGAAACATTTGATCATGTTTTAACAGCTAGTTTGACCAAAATGTGAGTTGATGAAATGCATAACCAAAGCTAAACATGAACAACTTGGTCAAACTACAAATGAATCAAATGGGTTTCCTGTTGGAGGAAAGATAATGGGAAAGGTTAGAGAGAAACTCTTCTTAAGAATATTACTTTGATTACTTTACTTGGCTTGATCAAGTCGGCTCAAATACAAGAGTATTTATAGTTTCAAGTCATACCTAGTCAATGAACATTCTAAATATGCTAATTAATTAAGTACATGAATTGTTAATTTCAACCTTACAAATACTATGAACTAAAAGATTAAATAAACTATCTAAATACATGAATGATCTAGAGATATGAACCTTTATCAAATAGGTACTTTCTAGAATATCAAGTTTAATATTCCAACACTTCCCTTTAAACTTTGATATTTCTTAATAGCTTCGATCCATATGCATAACTGTGAAAAATCTTCATGCTTTAGAGCTTTGGTGAAAATATCCACAATTTGATCACTAGTCTTCACATAAGTGAGCTCCACTTCCTTCTTCACAATGCAATCTCTGATAAAATGAAATCTTATGTCAATAAGCTTGCTTCGGTTATGGAATATAGGATTTTTTTTCCTAGTGAAATAGCAAATGTGTTATCAACAAAAATTGTAGTGACTTCATCTTGGAGAATATGTAGCATATTTAATAATTTCCTTAGCCAAATGGCATGAGCAACACAAGAAGAAGGTGTAACATAGTCAGCCTCACAAGTTGAAAAAGTCACAATCATTTACTTTCTTGAGCTCCAAGTGAATGCAGTGTCACTTATGAAGAATATGAAGCCAATAGTACTTTTACGATTATCAATATATTTACCCCAAACATTGTCACTATATCCAACAAGATTGAAATTGTTAGAATGAACATATGCCATACCATAGTCAATTGTTCCTTTGATGTACCAAAGAATCCTTTTAGCCATTTGCATGTGAGTTAAAGTTAGAACCTCTATGTATCAATTGATAAGCCTGATTACAAATAAAATATTAGGCCTAGTACAAGTTAAATATCTTTAACTTCCAATGAGACTTCTGTATAATGTTGCATCAATATTTTTAGCTTCATCATATTTAAACATCTTTATTCCATAAGCAATTGGGGTGCTTATGGGCTTGCAATTTTTCATGTTGAACTTTTCAAGAATCTTCTTACCATATGCTTTTTGAGAAATAAAGATCCCATTTTTGCCTTGATTTACTTCAATTCCAAGATAATAAGTCATAAGCCTAATATTAGTCATTTCAAATTCTTGCATCATTAGAATTCATCAAACATTCTTGGATCATTCCCAACAAAGATCAAGTCATCCACATATAGGCAAATCATAGCACCTTCTTCTTCACCTTTTTTAACATATAGTTCATGCTCATGAGGACATTTTAAAAAATCATGGTCACAAAAATACTTATCTGTATGGCTGTTCCATGCTCTTCGTGCTTGTTTTAGGCCTTATAAAGCCTTCTTCAACTTCAGAACCCTAAAGGTTGTTGAATGTAGACATCCTCTTCTAGGTAACCATTTAAAAATGCTGACTTTACATCCATTTGATAAATTTTCCACTTATGTTGAGTAGCTAAACAAATAAGTATGCGAATAGTTTCCAAACGAGCTATTGGAGCAAAAATCTCATCATAATCAATACCATGCTTTTAGCTATAGCCATTTGTGACAAGCTTAACCTTGTATCTTTCCACTTCTCCTTGACGATTCTTCTTTACCTTATATACCCATTTTACTCCAATTGCTTTTTGACCTTTTGGAAGTGTTGCTAGCTTCTATGTATTATTCTTCAATATTGCTTGGATTTCTTCTTCCATTGTAGTTCTCCAATTCTTGTCTTGCATAGTATCTTCAAAATTAAGTGGCTTTGAGTCAGCAAAAAGACAAAAGAAAGTTGGATTATCAACAACCTCATTTTCTTCATAAATATTGCTATGCCTCCTTGTGCACTTTGGTCTATTAGAGGAGCTATCATAAGGGGATTGAATATTTTGAAGAGTATTTGGTGATGGAAAAGGAGTATGAACATCGCTTCTTACTTCTTGGGTTAATTCTCCTTCAAGCATTGGAAATGAAGCATAATTTTCACCAAATGGAGCATTCCAATCCCAACTACCTTTTTCATTTAGCTCAAAATCTCAACTGATTACAACCTTTCCACTTGTAGGATTGTATAATTTGTAGCCTTTTGAGTTAGAGTCATAGCCAATAAAGATGAGCTTTTTACTTTTGTCATAAAGTTTAGACCTAATTTCATCATGAACATGAGCATATGCAATGCTACCAAAAACTCATAAGTGAGAAACATTTGGCTTCTTTCCATGCCAAGCTTAATGGGGAGTCTTACCTTGGACATTCTAGGGCTTAGATTATATAAATACACAACACAAGCAATAGCTTTAGCCCAAAACTCCTTTGGCACTAATTTACTTTTTGACATGCTTTAAGCAATGTTGAAAATAGTTCTATTTTTGTGCTCCACTACTCCATTTTATTGAGGAAATCTAAGGACTATGAGAAAATGCCAGATTCCATGAGTTATACAAAAGTTTTCAAATTTTTTGGATGTGAATTCACCCTCCTTATCAGTTCTCAAGGCTTGAATTGAATGACCACTTTCTTTCTCAACAAGAGCTTTGAACTTTTGGAAAGTAATAAAAACTTCATTCTTTGCCTTTAAGAAATAAACCCAAGCCTCATGAAAAAAATCATCAATAAAAAATATGAAATAATTAGATTTACCATATGAGGGTTTGATGGGTCCATACACATAAGCATGAACTAATTGAAGTGGCCTTGTAACTTTTGAAGTAACCTCTTTTGGAAAACTTTTTCTTAGCTGCTTGCCATAGAAACATCTTTCATAAACATGATTTGGTTGGTTAATAAAAGGCAATCCATACACCATCTTCTCTTATCATTTCAAGCTTCCAAAATTCAAATGGTTATACCTTAAATGCTAAAGCCAAGAAGAATCTTTCATGTAGGCCTTCAAACACTTAGGAGAATGTGCTTGAATATTGAGCTTGAACATTCAATTTTTTGACATCAATGCCTTTGTTATTAACTTATAAGCTTCATCTCATAAGATAAGAGAGCCATGCTTCATATGAATATCAAAGCCATACTTGAGTAATTGACCCAAGCTAAAAACATTAGTTTTTAGAGAAGGCACATAATAAACATTTGAGACAAATTTGGACTTCCACATTTTGTACAAATTAAAATATCTCCTTTTCCCATGATTGGAACTTTGGTGTCATCTCTAAAAACAATGCTACCTTTGTATGACTTACCAATTCTCATGAAAATGCCTTTGTTGCTACTCATATGAATACTAGCACCAGTGTCAAGATAGCACAAGGCACCACTTTAACAAAATTGGCATTTTCCTGAATTTTTTTATATGAATTTCTACATTCACAAGCACAGTGGTCATATCTATGACAATTATAACATTGAACATTACCTTTCCTGAACCTTCCTCTTCCTCTATAACTCCCACACCCTTTTGTTGCTTAAGGTGATTAATTGTGGGACTCCTTATTATTAGAATTTTGTCCCCTTCTTCTACCCCTTCAGCAGCTATGACCAAAGTCACTACATCCATGGCCTCTTCTATGTCTTTGAGTTTGGTCTCTTTCTTGAGATTTCTCTTGCTCTTGCTCCTTATCTTTTAATTAAGGATTTGCTTGGAATGCTTGAATTGGTGGCTCTTCCTTCTTTTTAAGTCTTTCCTTATAGGCTTGTAAGGAACCTATGAGTTCATTAATAATCATAATTTCCAAGTCATTTGATTCTTCAATGGCAATACTAACAAACTCAAATTTTGCACCAAGTGATTGAAGAATTTTTTCAACTACTCATACTTAATATTCTCTCCATAACCATTCATTTTATTAACAATCACCAATACTCTTGTGAAATATTTGAGATGGACTTGGTCTCCTTCATATGAAGTGATTTAAACCTGGCTAGTAAGATTTGGAGACACATTTTCTTCACCTTATCAACTCCTTTAAAGACATTTTAAAGAATCTACCATGCTTCTTTGGCCTTTTTTGCAGTAATAATCTTCTCAAATAGGCCATCATCCATAGCCACATAAATGACAGATAAAGCTAGTTAATCTAACATGCAATTCCATATTAGGGCTTGTCTTTGTGTCTAATTCAAAGCACCTTCATCTTCTAGTTCTTCATAACCTTTTTCTACAACATCCTATGCTTGTTGACTACCAAGCAAAGCCTTCATTTTTATACACTATCTACTGAAATTCTCCTTTGTGAGTTTAGGAACAGGCACAAGATTGTTACTCATTTTAGAATTTTAACTAGGCTTAACACTTCAAACCAAGCTCTAATACCACTTTGTTAGAAGAAAGATAATGAGAAAGGTTAAAGAAAAACTTTTCTTAGAAATAGTGCTTTGATTACTTTACTTGGCTTGATCAAACTAGCTCAAGTACAAGAGTATTTGTAAGTACAGGTCATATCAAGTACAATGAACATTCTAAATATGCTAATTAATTAACTACATAAATTGTTAATTTCAATCTTATGGATACTATGAACTAAAAGATTAATTGAACCATTTAGATACATGAATAATCTAGAGACATAAACCTTTATTGAATAAGTACTTTCTAGAATATCAAGTTTAATATTCAAACATCTCCTTGGCCATGCTAATCAGGTGCAATTCCTTGGAGTTTTCCTAGAATGGATAACATTCAAACTTCCTAAATTTTACACCTTTTAAGGCAAAAATAACTAATTAACAGGTAAACACATCACCCAATACATAGTGGAATGAGAGGCCATACTGTGAATAAATAAAATGATGATGGAATCAGTTGATGATTATTTGGCAAGATTCCAATAGGCATGCAATCGATGCTTTACTCCAATACCTGAGTTGGAGGTTATAAAGATTGTTGGAATCATGCTTGATTACCTTTTAAGGAAAGGATTATTGAGTTAGAATTATGTGGATAGAGCCTGATAAGCACCTTTCCATAAGGAAAAAGTAGCCTTCATTGATAATGAGCTGGATGACGAGAATGCAATTGACATGACTGAAGGTAAGTTGATATTTAATATGTTACTTCTTGTCGGTATTATTTGTAATCACATAAATAGGTTGGTAAAAGCCCAATGGATAGACTCAGCTAACAAAGGCCTAACTCATTTGGATTGAGGCCACCAGACCAAGACACCAGGTCGCCAAATATGAGCCAAGGTCACTGGTCAACATGGGTCAAAACAGCAACCTTAGGTTATGAAAGCAAAGCCTAGCTCGTAGCTCATGGAAAGCATCCTCAACCATCAGGAAAGTTCATCTAGTCTCTTATTCTGGTAGGAGTCTATTATAATCATCTATCTTAATCTATTATATAATCCTAATCAAGTCATGATACTTATTTATTATAGATTTACATTCAAACTGTAACTGATGTCGGCTGTCGACATTGATCAAATTAGAAATTTATAATATCGGAACTACCTAAACTATTTGTAGCATAGGCAACACCGGGTTGAGTCCAAGGATCATTTTAGGATGATGTTATCAACCAAATTAGGAGATGTAAATGGGGGGTTTTCCAGAAACTAAATCCTAGGCTAAACTACACTAACATGCAATGCAGAAACAAAAACACAACAAACAACATGCAACCAACCAAGGGAACCAACTTGAGATTAATGCATCCTAGATCACTAAATGTTCATTCAATTGTCAATATTCATAGCAAGAAGCCTTGGAATGATTAATGAACCTATCCTAAGCAGTCAAGATTCAGCCAAGAAGCAAACACATCAAAAGCTCAA
>JANHAO010001141.1:0-34852 GCA_026873985.1 Saraca asoca
AGCTCCTAATATCATTGATATTATCATCCTAAAATGGTCCTTGGGTTCGACCTAGGTTGCCTATGCTACAAGTTAATTTAGGTAGCTTCAATTTATAAATTTCTAATTCAATTAGTCTCGACATGCATGATTAAACACCCACTATCTAGAAATCATAAATTTATGCTTTATCTCTCACATTCCTAGAACATGAAGATTATACTAGCATTGGTGGTACACATTGAATTTTAGGTCCATTTTTGTTAGTAAACATAGTACAAATTTTCTTAATAGTAAATGATTTAGGTAACCATAGAAGTCTCTCATTTGGTTTCAACAAATATGTTCCATTTCGAAATGGACAATCTCTGATGTGATATCCTTTATGATTGTAGTAGTAATAGGTGATATAAGCAGGGTTCTATCTCTTAGATTTCTTATAATATTGTTGCCTATATTCTAGATCAGTTCTATTGTGAGAAGCCTTTTGCTTCTATAGCATATCTTCTAATTTCTTATTGCTATTTGAAAATCCTTGCAATATTTTTGTCAAGGTTTCAATCTGAAATTTATAGCATTTACACTATTCACATTCCTTTCTATCATTAAACTTTTCAACTAAGATAGTTAATTCAGCATGCTTCTAGGTCTCTAAACTTATGAATCAAAATTTCTTGCTTATTTTTAGAGGTGGTTAATTGTTTCTTAGTTTTAACTAAAGAATCATACAATTTGTACATAAATCATCTAATTCTTCATCATCACTCTCTTTATTAGATTCATTTTCATATTCATCATCATCAGAAGTAGCAAACAAAAAGTTTTTCCCAAATACCTTAAAGTTATCATTGTGTTTGGCCATAAGGCATTGCAAAGCATCATCTTTTGATTCTTCCTCATTAGCACCAGTATTATCCTCTTCATCATCTTAAATAGAAAATTTTGATTTCTTCTAGGATGGTCTCTTCTTCCTTCTTTCATTCTTAAGTTGTCTCTTCAAGTAGACTAGACAGTCTAGTTGAATATGGCTAGGTTTTTTACATTCAAAATAGGTAGGGACTGTACTAACAGAATTTCCTTGCTTAGTTTTATTGTGATTCCTTCTTTGTGGATTTGATTTCCTCTTGCCTTTATTCTTCTTTTTTCTTATGATTCCCTATAGCCTTTTGCTCAAGAATGCAATATCTTCTTTGTCAATTACATTTACATCACTTTTAGATTCTTCTTCATTTGATTCAGATATTTTTGCGGCTTTGAGTGCTAAAGTCTTTTTCTTTTTATCATCCCCATTCTTTTTGTATCTTCTCAGCTCTAATTCATGCTCTTCTAGGTTTCCAAAGAGCTCTTGAATTGTAAGGATACCTATCTTCAGTGACTCTTTAATTGCAGCAACCTTAGGTTTCAACTCCTCAATCAAAGATCTTAGAATCTTGTGGACAAGATCTACATTTTCAAACTTTCTACCAAGCAATGTCAAATGGTTAGTAATTGTTGTGAATCTCTGGATTAAATTCTTGATTGATTCACCTTCCTGCATTTTAAATATTTCATATTGTGACATAAGGACATGCACCTTAGAAGCCTTAACATGTGAAGTACCTATATGTGCAATCTCTAGTGCATCCTAAATTTCCTTAGCAGTAGAACAATTGAAACCCTTTCATACTTATTAGGTGATAAGGACTTTAAAATCATCCATTTTACTTTAGCAGCAAGTAAATGTCTTTTTCTTTCATCTTTTATCCAAAGTGACTTAGGTTTAAGTTGTGCATCACCATTAATTAGTGTCTTGGGAGGTTCATAACTTTCCTCAGCTAAATTCCACATGACCACATCTTTAGCTTTAATAAAGTCTTTTATCTTATGCCTCCAATAGGTATAGTGTTCTCCATTGAAACTAGGAGGTTTGTGCATTGGAGGGCATTCAGGCAATAAAAAGAAGTTTGAATCCATAATTTTCAAGAAAACATAGGTGTATCAAGAGCCAAAGCTTTGATACCAATTGAAGGTCCTAGATAAAGATGTGATGTAAAACAGATCTTACCCTTTTTCCTTTAGGGGAATTTTATATACACCTTTGATTATTATGAATTCCTTTTGAATTTAACAAGAATATGATTAATTGCTTTGTATAAAAAAACACAGTAGAATTGAAGATAAGATTTTAGAACAATAGAATAATAGAAAATTATATAGTAAATGCAAGAGTAGAAAAATAAAGATTTAGGACACTAGATTTTTCAAGTGGTTCAACTTGAATTGAAACTGCAATTCAAGTATACTCCACTAGATAATCTTTAACCAGATTACCACTTTTATTATCAAAATATCATGATTAAAATAGGCTCATAAACTACCAGTTTAAACACAAGAATTCAGGTTTCTTGCTAACCTATAAAACCATAAGATTTTCTATAGGCTCTTGCCAACCTATACAAGATTCTTATCAACCTAGAAATCTCTAAAGAAAAATTAGGATGAGAGATTAAAGATACAATACCAAAAATAGAGATGAAAATCTCAATTATCCTAGATGAATTCTTCATCTGATTTGATTCAAGATCAATTAGATTGATAAATATAGTAAGGAAGAAGTAAATCATGTATAGCTCTGTTTTCTTTATAATTTTCACACTTAAAGAAGAGAGAAAAATGAATGATCTGTTGAAATTGAAAAGTGGTTAAGGGTTTTTATAGTTGTTGTCACTGCCTGTAACAAAATAATTAACTTTTAGTTTGTGAATCAATTCTTGAATCGATTTAGAGTGGTTTCATCTAATGAATCGATTTATTTTTAAAACTTTTCTTTATGAATTAATTGGTGAATCGATTCTAATATATTTTTCATAAGTTCTTTAACGAATCAATTCGTGAATCGATTCACAAAGTATAAAATAGTTTTATAAAATCTGCACTTGTGAAAAATCTTAAAAAAAACTTTATTTGAAAAATATTTGATTTTAGATTTCTTGAAATGGTTTATTTATACCTCACTATATCAGCTAAAAAATATTTGCTTGAATCAACTTTGATTTGAATTCACTTACAAAAGATTCTATAGAAATAAAATAATTGCTAAATCTAATTTGAGATCTCTTGAATCACATACTTTGAACTTGTAAAACAAATCAAAATACTAAAATATATTGTCAGATAATTGTTGTGGGTGTTCCCCAAGCAAAAATAAAACAAGCTCGTTATGGGCCAAAATAGGCGCCAAGCCCAAAAAGCATAGAGCACAGATCAGGGTCACTCAACAAGAAGTCATAGATCACCACAATGCGAGTGAAACGAAGATCTCAGCTCACACTATTATATGTGAAATTTGGAACAGTCTTAATGGGTTGGCGAATGACCCGAGCATGACAAGAATTTAGCTCGCAGGATGCTCAGAGTGCTAAGTCTTAGCTCATGCCGCTAGCGACCTCCTTTGCTCAAGCTCACCCAAGCAAGATCGAGCTCGACCTCGCTACTTTAGAAGACATTAGTTCCCCCAGACCAAAGGTTCTGGCCTGCAAGGTGTGATCAGTAGCCCGGGAGCTCGTTAAACAGAAGTACAACATATGTATTACCCAGTAGACACGTGAGGCCCACCTGTAGAAAGCAATTAGCAGAAGCCAACTTACAGGATTTCACTCTATCCATTCTGTTTTGTACATTAAATACTTGATATAATTGATTTACTGCATGTAAAATTACAATTGTAACCCCTTCTCCTCTATAAATAGAAGGAAGGAGATGAACATTGTAAAGGATGGAGGCCATTGTACTAAAACTCTGTAAAAATACATTCAGACCAATGCATTACCATGGATGCAGTGTCTAGTTCTATTCAGATTTGGTCGAATAAAGCTAAAAAGCTTTGTGCCTTCTACTGCTCTTCCTTTTCTTCTCGCCTTCTTCATTCATTTACTGCCTTAGAACTAGATTACAATTTGAGATCCCAAAAGAATCCTCCATTGGCTAGAGTTTGGCTCAGAACTAGATTTCATTGCTAACATGAGCACTAAGGATAGCCTCTGTGGAGCTCGTCAAATGAGCCAAGCGAGTCCTATTGACACCTCCTTAGGTCACTAAGGTAGTAAGTCAAGAATATGTACAAAAGGTCCAGTCAGTCACTGGAGATATATGTCCCTTAACTGATAAATCATCATTCAGAGCCGGCACATCAACCCCTTGGATATCTAAAGTGATTCACCTAGCATTTATTATCCGATGCCAAGCATTAAATGCCCAGAGCGGCATATGTAATCATTTTACTATCTATAAAATTATACTTGTAACCCTCCTAATGTCTATATATAGTTAGGAAGAATCACTGCATGAGGCAAGTGAGAGTTACATGCAAACATTCTGCTAGAATGGATTAAAGCACAATGAGAGGGCATTGTTGTAACCCAACAAATTTGATAGAAACATTATTCTTCATTTGATAATAAAATTCATTGTGGACATAGGGGCCTGAACACGCTTTAGCCAAACCATGATAATTTCTTATGTCTCTTTCCTTTTCTTTTTCCTCTCTTTTTTTATCTCTCTTGAGCCAGCACTTACACCTTTCAGCTAGCAGTTTAGGGTTCTCAAGAACTAACTTTATTGATTGGAATCTTGGATCCTCAGAACCAAATTTCATCATTAACATTTTTGGCACCCACCATAGGGCCCCAGCTGCATTCTCTTCTCATTTTGTCTACCAACCAGCTACAATGGCAAGAGAAAAGACGACAAGGAGTTCTGATGCCATCGCTGCCCAGCTAGACAGTCTCGCATAGCAATAAGGAGAGATGGTCCCAACCAAAGGCCCAATTTTTCCTGTAGCCAGAACTTTCGCCACCACAATGGTAGGCACTACCGTTGGTACAATGCCCCTTATTTTCTCTCAACCTACTGCCTTCGATGCAAATGGAGTTCAAGCGTGGTTCCAATGTTAGGAAATGCTTGAAAATATCATGAAGGAGCTGGTCGACGTCATAAGGGCATTGGCTCAGGCCTAAGCTCAGGGCACATAAAGGCAAATTGAGGGTGTTACACCCGAAGGAGAACCCCAATAACAAGGGGTCAGCAGGAAAGGGCCATCAGAGAAGAATATCGATGACTAGGCTCAGCCTGCTTGTCTAATATACGGCCAAGATCACAAGTCCATCATATCCAAAGGGAAGGATAGGAAGAAAATTGATGACACCAGAACTCGTGCCCGGAGAAAAATTCAAGTGAAATCGATGATGAGTACAAGCTAGAGCGCCACTCTCTGAATTACAAACATCATAGTGGATGTAGAACCTATGATTGCCATGCTTACAGTTGAGGTGGAGTAGGGGGCCATCGAAACACTAGTCCTTGGTCAGGAACTATGGACCCAAAAATTGAAGAGCTATTGAAAAGGGTTTAGCAGTTGGAAGAGCGACCTGATACTTAAAACTGCCAAGGTTGCTATGAGGAAAGATTGCCTTTCACTCGGGAGATTAAGGTTGAACCCCTTCCTCGAAAGTTCAAACTCTTGAATATTCCACTATACAACGGGGACACCAACCTATACAACCATCTGGATATATTCAATATCTAGATGGACCTTCAAACCACCAATTCACTAGTAAAGTGCTGTGTCTTCCTTACTACCCTAGGAGAGATACCCCATACATGGTTTAGGAACCTCCCCGCTCGAAGCATTTGTAGCTGGGAAGAATGCCAAGAAAAATTTCTTAACTAGTATCAGGCGTTAAAAAGATAGTTCATACTGTCTTGCCACCTTGCGACAGTATTTCAACAAAGAGACGAGTAGCTGAAAGACATTACTTGATTTAGATGTAGGTCAGTAACGTTGAAAATCTTTCTGACAATAGCGTTCTCATGGTCATATCAGCCATGCTAAGAAAGGATGGTAAGCTCTATGAAAGTATATATAAGTCCCTGATGAAAAACTTGGGGAAATTTTATGAGTGAACAATAGAAGAAATTAGGTGGGAAGAAACCTTTGGCTCAAAGAAGCCAAGCCAAAAAGAGGAATCAAGTGGCTTAGGCCAAAGCAAGAAAAGAGGAGACAGTGGGAATGATAAAAGTGACTAGGCAAGTAGATTTGAAGGTCAGGTCATGAAGAAAGCTAGAGGTGATTAACTTCAATACCAAAGGTGCTATGACAGCTACAGCATCCTGTCAGATACCCCAGATTGTATTTTCACAATGGAGAGGGATAATGAGGACTTTGGAAGACCAAGTCCCATAAAAGCTCCTCTCCAAAGAAGGGATAGGAACAAATTCTGTGCCTACAATAATGAGGTTGGGCATAATACATCGGATTGCTAGGTGCTTAAAGATGCCATTGAAGACCTCATTAGAAGAGGTTGCCTAAGGGATTATGTGGTTCAGCCCTCTGGATAGTGACCCCTACGGCCCATTAACAAGTTCAGCATCACTCAACGCTCGTAAATGAAGCTACACCCTCAATAAGGACCATATATACCATTCATAGCAGACTGCATGTTATGAGAACTTCTAAGAGGTCCCATGAGCGGTACATATGGGAAGCAAGGAATATATTAGTCACGAAGAGTGATAAAGTAGGTGGGCCAGTAACGAAAGCTAAAATGAGCACCGATTGCATCACCTTTACCAGCGAAGACATGCAAGGAGTCCATTCTCCATATAATGATGCCATAGTTATATGAGCCATGATTAGTAACATCAATGTGTGAAGAATTATGGCAGACATAGGCAGTTCGATTAATGTCATGTACCGGCAATGTTTTGATTAGATAGGCATAAATATTAATTAACTCAAATCATCTCTAAAGCCTCTCTTTGGCTTTATGATGGATGCAATGGTCCTAGCTGAACAAATCAAGCTCCCCATAACCCTTGGGGATTCAAAATGCCAGGCCACTAGCCTAGCCAATTTCCTAATCATAGACTCCCTCTCAGTATATAATGTGGTGCTAGTACAGCCAATAATGAATGAACTAGACATGATGATATCACCTAAAACACTCACCATAAAATTCCTGACCCTAAATGGAGTTGGGTGTGTATGAGGGGAACAAGAAATGGCTTGACAATGCTATAAGGATGTAGTTGAGATGGTAGAAAGAAGAAGGAAAATTGACATAGTCTCTAGGGGAGAACCGTGACCCGTGAGTTCAACTGGTGTGGCTAACGACCTGGATCCTTGTGAGGTAGATGCTGAAAGGGCAGTGGGTCTAACCAAAGAGCTCGAAGATGTTCGAGTAAGTGAAGCTGATGCTAGAAGATGTCTCAAATTGGGTAAAAGCCTGTCTCCAAGTATGAAGACGGAGCTCACGGAGTTGCTTAAGGTGAATACTGATGTCTTCACATGGAGTCATGAAGACATGGTTGGGATTGATCCACAGGTCATGCCACACAGATTAAATATCAATCCCAACCATAAGCCAGTGCACCAAAAGCATAGGTTGATGATCATCGAACGATACGAAGTGCTCAAGGAAGAAGTAGATAAGCTAATAGCAAACAAGTTCATTCAAGAAGCTCACTATCCTACCTAGGTGGCCAACCCCATCCTCGTGAAAAAGAAGAATGGCAAATGGAGAACATGTATTGACTTTACTAATCTTAATAAGGCTTGCCCCAAGGATAGCTTCCCCGTGTTGATGATTGATTAGTTGGTAGATGCAACAACAGGGCACAAACTTCTTAGTATCATGGATGCGTACTCAGGGTACAACCAAATTCCTATGGCTCCTCAAGATGAAAAACACACTTCATTTATTACAGATCATGGGTTGTATTGTTATAAAGTAATGCCTTTTGGACTAAAGAACATAGGGGTAACTTACCAGCGGTTGATAAACATGATGTTTAAAGAGTAAATAGGAAAGACAATGGAGGTATACATGGATGATATGCTGGTAAAATCGGAATGAGCCATTGATCATGTCAGTGATTTGGGGAAGATGTTTCAAATCTTGAGAAAATATCGAATGAAGCTAAACCCTCATAAATATGCATTTGGGGTCACTTCTGGGGAATTTCTTAACTTTATGGTAAATAGCAGAGGGATTGAAGCTAATCCCTTGAAGATCCGAGCTCTACTCAATATGAGGTTCCCCACGAGGCCTAAAGATGTACAAAGCTTGAACAGCTAAGTCATGGCTCTAAGTAAGTTCATCTCCAAGGCAACAGATAAATATGTTCCTTTCTTTGACGTCCCAAGGAAGGCGAAAAGATTTGAGTGGACGGAACAATGTGAAATTGCTTTCTAGTAGCCTAAACAATATCTCGAAAGAGCTCCCCTTTTGTCAAAACTGAAGGAGGGTGAAAAATTTATCATCTATCTGGGAGTATCCCAATATGCCCTAGCGCAACTCTGATGCGGGAAGAAGGGGGCTCAATTTGCCATTTACTATGTGAGCAAGAGATTATCGGATGCGAAGATAAGGTATTCCCCGATGGAGAAACTTGCTTACTACCTAGTAATTGCCTCGAGGAAGCTGCGACCTTACTTTGAAGCACATAGTATAGAAGTGCTGACATAATTCCTATTGAGGCAAGTCTTATAGAAGACGAATGTCTTGGGGCGCCTTCTCAAATGGGTGATTGAATTAGCCTAATTTGAGATTAAGTTTAAGCCTAGACTGGCAATCGAATGGCAGGCTTTAGTGAATTTCATAAAAAAATTCACTGGCCATATGCAGGAGAAGATAAAGGCACTGGAACTTTCATGCTAGGAACTATATGTCGATGGGTCATCCATCAAGCAAAGAGCCGGGGTAGGGGTGCTCCTTATCAGTCCAAAAGGGCACAAAATCCTTTGTGCACTGAGGTTTGGCTTTCAAGCCATGAACAATGAAGCTGAATATGAAGCTTTATTGGTAGGATTACGGCTAGCCAAATTTGGTTGGATTACAGCTAGCCAAAGAGGTACGAGCCAAGAAAATAAAGATTTTTAGCGGTTCTCAACTCATGGTTTGTCATGTGCGAGGAGAGTACTAAGCTTGAGGCTCAAAGATGGCCACCTACTTGCAGAAGGTTCAGGAGTTGTTGAAGTCATTCCAGCACTATGAAGTTGACCAAAGACCATGGGCCTAGAATGCATATGTCATTGCCTTGGCCCACCTTGCTATGACTAAGGATGCTAACTTTCTAGGGCAATTCTGGTAAAACTCTTCTCACTCCCAAGTGTAGAGCAGGAGGAAGCAGTCATGATAATTGCCAAAACACTGGGCTCTTGGATGAATCTAATCCTAGACTATCTGCAAGAGGGAAAGCTACTAGATGATAAGCTTGAAGCCCAAAGGTTACGAATTCAAGTAGCCCGATACTGCATCTATGATGATGTATTGTAGAAAGAGGGATTTCCACCCTGCTTTTAAGATGCATTAATGGCTCAGACTGTGATATCGTTCTTGAAGAAATTCACACTGACCATTATGGAAATCATACCTGAGGAATGTCTCTAGCTTAGAAGGCTCTCCGGTAGGGATTCTATTAGCCAACGATGAAGCAGGACACAGTCGAACTCGTCAGGAGATGCGATAAGTGCCAATGCTTCACGATGATCCCGTGAGCCTTACTAGCCTACTTACAATAAATGGTCAGTCCATGGCCTTTTGTGATATGGGGGATGGACCTTATAGGATCACTTCCCATGGCTCGTGGAAACTACAAGCATGCAGTAGTAGCTGTGGATTATTTCACCAAATGGGCAAAAGTGAAAGAGCTTGTGGAGATTTCCCTCAGCAAAGATTATAAAATTTGTTTGGAATAACATCATTTGCAATTCTAGAGTCCCCCAATAGATTGTTATAGACAACGGGACTCAATTTACCAATGAGTAGTTCCTTAAATTCTGTAATGGACTTAGGATTACAAAGAGCTTCTCGGCTGTGGACCACCCACAAGCCAATGAACAAGTAAAGGCTGTCAATAAGATAATAAACCATATCTTGAAGACAAAGCTAGAGGTAAGAAAGGGAGAATGGGTGGATGAACTACCTATGGTACTTTAGGCATATAGAACTACAGTCTATAGCACCATTAGAGAAACTCCCTTTACAATGGTTTATGGATCCAAATCAATGATCCTAACAGAATTAGAGGTGGCATCACATTGAAGAGTCACCTTCAATTTATAGGAAAATGATTAGTTGCTTGCTATGAATCTAGATCTTATGGAAGAAATGAGAGAAAGAGTGTATCTGAGGATTGCGACCTACCAGCAGTGAGTCGCAAGGTACTATAATCGTAAGGCTCAACTTTGGAATTATAAACCAGACAATCTCATTCTGCATTTAGTACTTCCTGGCACATACAAAGCCAGTAAGGGACCCCTAGGGTGAAACTGGGAAGGCCCATACCTCATCAAGAAAGTTATTGTTCACGAAGCCTATCATCTGGCTGACATGGACGAAATGAAATTTCCTTGAGCCTAGAATACCATACACCTCCGCCCTTATCATCGGTAGAAACTTGGACCTTGTAAATAACCTAGAACTATAGAGACGCGAAGGTGTTCTCCCAAAATTTTTATGTACATATCAAATTATTTCCAAATCAAATTCAATAAAGTCCCATGAAAGATGTTATCTAGATCACAGTTGTTATATATATATATATATAAAAACTCAGAAATAGTGAAGTATAGGATTGTGAAAAGTAAATGAAAATATCAAAAGAATCCATACAACAAGCAGAAGAAGCAAAAATCCAGCAAGTTACATAAGCCAGGACCTAAGGAGCAGGCTCTCTGAGAAATGAATCACCATAGGTAAGGCTTTCATCAGTAGAGGTAGCAGTAGGAGCATCAGTCACTTCTGCAAGCTAAGAAGCACCCTCCTAAGTAGAACTTCTAGAGGGAAGGGTCCCGGCATAAGACTCAATGCCTTTTTTAGAGAACAAGCCTTGGCCACCCTCCTTTTCTTGATTTGCTCCACAGCAGCAAGAGCCTCCTCGCCAAAGAAATAGAAGTCAAGCCTGGGATGATGTTTTCACAAAGTATAGAACAACACAGAGCTAGTCCTAGACTCTGCTTTCTCTATCGCCTCTATGACCAAGTGGGGAATCTTTGCCTTGACCTTGGTGGCCTCCTCCTTTGTCATCTCAAGCTCTTTCATAATGGCTTTAACTCACTTCTCGGCTTCTTTAGCTTGTAGCTCTACTAAGATAGCACGCTATTCTAAAGCTTCAGCTCGTTGAGCTAGCCAGTCAGCACATTGAAGAGCCTCATCTAAGTCTATCTTTGCTTTAGCAAGGCCATTGGTCATAAGGCCAAGGTTTGCAGCAATGGCTTCGTGATCCACCACTTTGCAGGACAAAGCAACCTCAGCATCCTTGACCTTCCCCTTTAACTCTAGCACTTCGGTAGTGACAATAGCTAGATCCTCCTCTTATCCTGCATCTCTCTTACCTTTAGCCTAGAGTGCCTCATTTGCTTTCCTCATCATTAATACACACTAAAAGGTCATGCAGTCGAATTAGATCATGAAAGGAAAAGTAAGATAGGAGTATAGAGATATCACTTACCGCTAAACCAAAGTGGATCCAATGGTCAATTAGTCTCCCAGTAGAATAATCCTTGGACTCCAGCACCTCGATTCTTTTGTTAGGACCCATAATCATGTCAATATTATCCACTAAGGCCTTCACACATTCTTCCGTCTTGGAGCTAGAATTGAGGGGCCTCTCCTTGATGCCAACCCTCAATGTAGCCCTTTTTTGAGCAGTCATTGTCCTCCCCTTGTCTGCCTTTCATTTTTTGATAGGAGACCTAGGAAGGGCAGTGACTCCAGCAACAGCTACCATCTTAGGATGAGAAGAAGGAGCTAGATCCTGTGGGGGACGTATTGTTAAAGTCGGGGCTAGTTTTCAACATCAACATTGGGAGCTAACAAAGTCTCCTCCTCATTAGACGAGGGTGTCAGGAAGGTAAGCTTCATCACTTCCTCATAATCTCCAAAGTCCGTAAGATTAACTTCCTTCACTCGATAGATTCCTATTTCTCGAGTCAGCTTAATGTCCAAGCCAAGAGCAAGTTTATAAGAGTAGAGAAGGCTCTTATCAAAATGAAGATTATTCTGAAGATTGTCTAAGGCAGCTAACTGGTCCAAAATTCTAAGGTCCTCACTCCCTAGGGCTAGGTTTTTACCAGTTCCTTCTGTAAGAAGAAACAAAAGTTAGCATCGAGGAAACAAATAACAATCAAGTTAACAAGCTCATATGTCCTTAGCTTGCTCACTAAGGGCATGGATGAAATTGAATTTCAGGAGGTCACACAGGGAAGGGCACGAAATGTATGACCAACGGGTCTTAGAGTGACCTACGTTGGATCTCCCCTTAGCTTTCCTATATAGAAGAATCTTCTTATGCTTAGTTGATAGAGCCAAAAAGGAATATAACTTGTCCATCACACTTGCACATATAAGGTGGTATAGATAACATAGAACCTCAACCGATGGTAGGGAAAAACCTTTCCTCGAGTAAACTAATGCCAAGGGGGCAAGCTGAGTGTAAGAGTTTGGGGTAAGTTGAAATGGACTAAGTTTCACTCTATTCAAAAAGTTGACAAAGAATGGGTGTATAGGGAACTTGAACCCCATAACAAGGTATGGAAGACTGATGGCAATGAACCCCCGTGGTGGATGAGGGGCGTAATCTTCTGAACAGGGCACCATAACATGACATCTCTTATGAAATTGATACATCTGGACTATGAACTCGAGATCATGGTAGCGGATGAATGAAACATGCAAGTTGAATGCTTGGTGGCAAAGGGCTACCGACCAGTAGCAACACGATAATTCTTGATGAAATTAGAGTGAACCATGGAACTTCTAAGAACCTCACCATTTCTTGAGGTTGCCTTGCCAGGATAGTTCACTTGCTACACATTTTGAGATGTAAAGCTAGACTCATCACTTTGGATCCTAATTTGGTGATGATGGCATTCATGACCTACACTCATCTACACAAAGGAAGAAGAAGTAGTCAGGTCATTGAAGGTAGACCCTTCTGAAGAATTAATGATTTCTTATGCGATAGGCCATGAATACCTCGGGTCACCATACCTAAGGGCTTGAGTTTCAAAACAAGCAAAAGGGGAACTAGATGATTGAGCCATAACATGTAGAAGATAAACATGAAAAATAAAGCAACAGACCAAAAACCCTAAAATCCACCAATGAATAGACTGAATGTACCAAGTTAGGTAGGAAAGAAAGCATCAAAACCCAGAAATCATGAAATACAAAAAGTCTCACCTAGTCGACCGTGATTCACATTCAAAACCAGCATATTAGCCCCCGGATATCCAACAGTGATTCACCTAGCATTTATTATTTGATGCCAAGCATTAAATACCCAGAGTGATGTATGTAATCATTTTGCTATTTGTAAAATTACACTTATAATCCTCTTTATGTCTATATATAGTTAGGAAGAACCACTGCATGAGGCAAGTGAGAGTTACATGCAAACATTCTACTAGAATAGATTAAAGCCTAGTAAGAAAGCATTATTGTAACCCAACAAATTTAACAGAAACACCATTCTTCATCTGATAATAAAATCCAATGTGGACATAGGGGCTTGAGCAGGCTTTAGTCAAACCATGATAATTTCCTATGTCCATTACCTCTTCTCCTTCCTCTCTTCTTTTATCTCCCTTGAATAAGCACTTATAGCTTTCAACTAGCAGTTTGGGGTTCTCAAGAACCGACTTCATTGACTGGAATGTTGGATCCTTAGAACTAAATTTCACCGTTAACAATAATCATATAAATTAAAATTATTTTTTAACATCAAAACCAAGGAAAATATATAGTTAGGGTAATCTAGGCTAACATTTACAAACTCCTCAATAGAAACAACATCGATAGACAATTTTATCATGCACATTAGCTTTCACATTTCTATAGAAAAAATATTAATTTTAGCCTGATTCACTTTTAAACTTGAGGCCATACAAAAATATTGCAAAAATTGAAGAACCATCTCAATCTAATTCTCAAAAGCTTCTCCAAACAAAAAAATCATTTGCAAACATAAAGTGAGAAATAATAGGGACTAGATTTACCAGCTCTCATAAGGACACATTTTTTTTGTTGTTAATAGCATCACAAATCATATGAGATTATTTATCCATTTAAAGAACAAAAATATAAAGGATATTGAGTCACCTTGTTTCATTCCTCAAGAAGGAAAAAAGTCATCAGTTTGATTTCCATTTTGTTTAAGCCAAGTTTCATAGATTTGAAAGCTTTGACTTCAAAGAGTGGATTCTCATAGCAAATGAGTGGAATTTTGATCTTCAAAAATCTTTTAATAAGTAGCAAGAGCAAAAACTTAAACAAAGGGATAAAACCTAGAAACAAGAACTTAAATTCACTTCAATTAAATATGAATTACAAGAGTGCGCAGTGCACATGAATTACAAATGAGGAAGTGTTTGAATATAAATTCCTAGGAGTAACAACAAAATGTTGCAGAAGGTAGCAGATTGCCACGGTACATGAAGTGTGTAAGTTTGAGTTTTGAAAATGACAAAATGAAACCCTTATCTAATATCTACAATCCTATTTATGGAGCTAGAAGTAGTTACTACAAGAAACTGCTTCATAAAACTACTGTGCTACTTTTTGGACATGTGTCCGGTACAAGATTTAAAAATTCAAAAGAAATGCTAAGATAATTGCAAAAAATTTAGGGGAATTAACTTTCATAAGAAAACTACTTGATAACCTCTTATTATCTCTCCTCACATGTTTGTGCCCCCTATCATGTGCTAAGCATTAATTTGTAGGAATATGCCAAATGAGTATTGTTATTTAGCTTGACTTCTTGATGAAACTTCGACTTTCTTACTCATAGTTAAAAAATTTAGATTATTATGGTAATAGAGGTCCCCTAGTTTGGGTCGTTTGGAATATTTTTGATGCCTAAGTCAAGTTGAAATAAAGTGAGTCAAACTATATAGACATGTTGATCAATGTTTAGTTGAGCACTTTTTGGCTTCCAGTCAAGATGAATTAGAATCATTAGGTCAAAACTATTACATCAAAGAAAATGTCCTTGTTTGCCAACTGCCTTACGTGTGGCTTTCATAATGGATACCTTCTGCATGTAGATTAAGGGTAATGATGAGGACTATTTCTACAAGCCATCATGTTGAAAATTTGTGTCTTTCTAGTGTGCAATAATGAATAATTAACTACCTTTCTCTCTTGTTTAAATATCTTTCACTTTCAAAATTTCCTTTTATCTTATTTCCCTTTGCTCCATCCTTTCACCTTCTTCATTTTTGTGAGTTCTTTTTGTGTACTTTCAATCTTTCTTCTACAATTCTTCTTCATTTCATTATGCTTTTCAACAATCATCCATGGCTTTTTCATCTAGTTCTTCTTTACAAGTATCTAGAGTTTTCAAGGTTTTTGACCCACCTTTTAAAAATCTATCCATCCTTTAACACAAGTTATTAATCCCATCTTCTAAATTTGAAATTGATAAAAGCAAATCATCATGTTTTTATTTTGGTGCTTTAGCTTCTTATAGAACTATAGATAGATATTTCTTTCTATAAAAACCCCTATTTATTTCAAAATCAATTTTTGTTATATCATGGGTCTCAAAAGACATATGAATGTTTCATAATTTTCTAGGCACGTCCTCTACATATTTAACTTGGTTTGACCATATTCAAAAGGAAAAAGTGATTTTTAGAAAAATATTGGCCTCTTTAAAGCAATTCAATTATTCAAAATTTGCATTAAATGTAATCCATCATTGTTAGGAGTTGCTATTTCTTTTTAGTCATCTTTATGAAACACAATGTATATTCCCTATGGCCCAATAGGCCCATCATTGTTCAACATGTCTACCTTGATTGGACTTAGGTCGAAGGGTGAAACAATCTCTCGCTTTTCATGTACATCAAATAGTGACTACAAGAAATCCGTTCCTATCACTTTAAAGAAATCTTCCTATTCAACTTTCATTAAAACTTTTTAGGGCATGACTGATGAAGAGGCCATTGCATTTTTATTATATTGGATGTGTAAGCATTTATATTATGTATCTTCACTAAAAATTGCTTCTTGATAATTGCCCTTAACATCTCTTCCACATGAAGTTAAAAAACTAGCCTTAGGTCCTTCATTGCTTGCTTCTATCTATGAAAATATTAATCTTGTTGTTGGCCATTTAAAAAATAATGATTCTTTTTCTAATTTTGGAGGTCCTTTTTGGCTTTTTCAACTTTGGCTTATTGTCACATATTGGGAGCTCTTTTTTTCTTCCCAAGGACCTTGATAGGATGACCAAATTGAATTCTGCTACCAAGTTGGTTGATGTTGTTCTTCATACAAAACATAAATTTAAAATTGGCAAATATTTTTTTGCCTTTTCTTTTCATTATTCTACTTCTACTCTGATGATTATCAGCCTCAACACTTATCTTATTTTTTCATCTTTCTCACATGGTCTGGAGTGGTTTATTTTAAACTTGGATCTTTTAGACACAGATAGCATTGAAATTTGGACCAAATTTCTTGGCCCTCAATTTCTTCGGACTGGTCTTCTAAAAAATAAACTTCTATGGTAGAATTGCATTTGCTGAATGCCATTGTTTGACAAATTAGGTTTGCATAAGGCTATCCCTTGAATCCTTTAGATAAAGATTTCCATAGGTGAACTTTATTAAGTTATTTGTCTAGCCCTTCTACATTGGTTAGTTGAAGTACTAGTGTAAGAGCCATCAAACCTATTCTAGTAGATGAATCCCTCTATCAGAAAGGATTTAAGGACAATGGTTAAAATGCTTGGGCAATAGAGAAGCATTGTTGACATTGGCCAAAGTGTATGAATGAATTTGTGGTGCCTATCATGCTAGTGTGAAAATGAAATGGGTCCTTTTTTGATGCAATTTCTATTGGCCCAACATGATTATGGATTGCAACAATTATGCAAAGGGTTTGGAAGAATACCAAAAGTATGTGCCAATTTAGAGAATACAAGTAGCCAAACTTAGTTATATAATAACATCATGGCCATTTAGAGGTTAGGTAGTGGATCTAATTGGGAAAATATACCCGCCATCCTCTAAAGGACATTATTTTATTTTTGTGGCTATAGATTATTTTACTAAATAGGTTGAACCTATTGTGTTCAAAGAAGTAAAGCAATATGATGTGATTGATTTTGTAGGATGTCATATTGTTTATTGGTCTAGATTACCAGAGACAATTACTATTAACTATAGGATAGTATTTACTGGCAGACAAATCAAAGAGTACACCAAATTGAAGGGAACCAAAATACAACTTTGATGCCATATTATGCCTAAGCAAATGGTTAGGTAGAAGTTGCTAACAAAATAATCATAAATGTGATCAAGAAACATATGGGATAGTATCCAAAGAATTGTCATAAAATGCTTGATAATATTCTATAGGCTATAAGAAATACTCCTAACGAGTCGACAAGAGTCACACCCTATAAGCTAGTATTTGACCATGATGCTATCATCCTAGTCAAATTGATGATTCAATCTTTAAGGGTCCAAAAGTAAAATTAATTATCTAAAAATGATTATCATAGCTTTATGCTTAACAAGTTAGAAGATCTAAATTCAAGAAATATGCATCAAACATTCAAAATATTAAAAAAACCTCCGATTACATGTATCAAGTAGAATCCAATATATATATTTTTTAAATTTATATTGAAAGTAGATCTAAGCTCTCTCCACAATCTGCCACCACCTTTTGTGATTATGCTAACTTACAAGTAACACTGGCTTCATGAACTTGTGATGTGGTGGTCTTGAGGTCAATTAGAACATCTATAGCTTTCTTAACAAACTAAGGTCTATCTTCATTGGTCGACTTTACCACAAGATCTACCTTGAGTTAGCTAGCTTTGAGTTGACAAAATTCATCTTATAAATATACAATCTTTGATTCAACCACTATGATTCACTTTGAGTTACTATTAGTTAACTCTAAGGCTACATTGTGTTTCTCAATCAAGGTCTTCCTAATCTTGGCAACTTGTATAGAGAATTGAACTAATTCCCCTTTTCTTGCTAATAAGTCTTGAATAGTTTTGTTGGCGATAACATAGTCCTTGACCTTATCCAAGAAGAAGAAAATTTGTTCTTGGAAATTAAAGACAAAGGATTTTACGCTAATGGTGACTTTAGCCTTAGAAGTGCCTTGCCAAATCTGTAAAGGGGAGTGAAGAGCATCATGTTGATTGACTTCTGAAACAACCACCTTCATATCATTTTTAAAATAGTGTTGAAGGTCTGGATGGCTTGTCTTATTTGTTTCTACCTATCAATGTTAGTTTCCAGCGTAGGGGCAGGGTCATCCATTCTTGTTTCAACAAAGATGGACATAGAGAAAGTCTCACCTTCTTTTGATAGTAATGATTTTAATGTTGCTATTGCTTTATCTACCTTGTAGAATGAGGGAATGCACCGACATATATTAATTGGGCTTCCTGATGAGGTGATTTAATGATCAATAAGGGCTCTAGCATCGATCATGATGGGGAAGCAGTATAGCTAGTGGTTGTTTCATAGCCTATAGAGAAGCATTGAAGGTTTGAAATTTGTTAATCTATATCTTTGGTCACAAGTTCCATTACAGCTTGCTTTTGGTAAGATACAACACCACTCATATTTTGGTCTTGTGTAATAGATCAGCATCAGAGATAAATAAAGGAAAGAATAGAGGAAAAGAAAATGAAATTAGTCAATACATACCTTTGACTGAGCCTTATCTAGAGCAATTGAAGAGATCATTCGTGAAACTAGTTGAGGGGGAGTTCAAACATAGTTTGTTCAGAAGCCACACTGTTGGCTCCTTTCAGTTTAATGGTTTTCTTCTTTTTTAATGGTTAACCCATTTGTTTGGTCACCATCTTCTTCTTTGCCACCTGGGTGCTAGCTGAGCTAGATGTATTTTTCCTCTGATATTTTCTTTTCTTCTTTGATGCTAGTGATTCATCATCTAGAAACATAGCATTAGCTTCATCATATTTCTTTCATATTTTATCAATTATGGCTCTTGTTGCATCGTTGCCTTAGGCTATGTTAAGCATCCAAATAGGTACAACAACCTTTGTAAATAGACAAAAGAAAATTTGTATGTAAAATTTAAGGAAAGCATAAGAAGCAAACAAGTTACCTAAAGAATTCACTATACAAGCCATCAGTAACTAACTAATATCGATACAACACACATAATGATGGGTAGTAGTAACATCGAGGTAAGAAACTAGTATAACTGGCTTGGCCAAACTAAATGGGGCATTAGGTAAAGGAATGGAGTTCAACTTAAATGGAGGAATGACCATTTTTATTAAGGGATTTTGGCTATAGGCTTTTTACTAAGAATGATGGTGATGTTGTAATAGGACTCTTTTTTCTTATTAAGGGTTTCATTAGGTTCAATAATCATATACTTCAGGTGTTGTGATCATACTTGACTTTATAATACTTTTCAAAGGTCAATATTTTAGCAATATGCATGCTTATAGCCTTGATCAAAGCTTATGTAGTCTACATCGAGAAAGCTTATAAGAGACTAATGCACTAAAATATAATTGAGTTCTAGAGGGTTGCCACTCTAAGAACAACATTGTATATGCAAGACACAGAGAAAAGTCATGTGGCTCAAATTGCACCTGCATGGCTGTATTATCATCCTTAACAAAAAGGCACTTAAATGGTTTCATAGTTCATCCATGAAATTGTTTATCTAAGAGCATGGTTAGGCACCCTTGTACTAATCCATGTTGATGATCCAAAGTGTTTAGCAAAAAGAGTTCGACCCTTAAATTGATTAATAATGGAGACTCAAAAAAAAAAATATTGAGGACATAAGAATTTGGACCAGATTTCAACATTACAGGGGCTTAGATGGATCTAGGTCAAAGATAAAACAAATTGGCCTATAAGACCATGAACAAACATTAATAGATATTGAGAAGAATGGTCAATATCTAAAGAATAAAAAATGCAAAAAGAAATGGTTGAGTAATTCTCTTGGTGATTTCAACTCTAATGCTTCGACTAAGGAGGTATGGAAAAGTTTAAGGCCGTATAACAAATTTTTATATTTTGAGTCAAAATCTTTTGAAAAATGAAAAGTATCTTGCAAGGCCATAGTTAACCATAATTGAAAAATACAAAAAAGGCCTCCCAAGTAGGAATTAGAATCGTGATCCCTAAGGTGGTTAACGGCCTGGTTAATATTTTTGAAAAGATAAGCAAACACAAAAAGCCCTTAGGATAACTACCAACTCTCATGAAGTAAAATAGCTAGAGGCAAAAAAAAGAAGAAGCAATTTTTAGTGATGATAAACAAAAAAAGATGCTTATAGAGCCAATAGAGTAAAAAAGCAATATGTTTACTACCAAAAACCAAGGAATCAAGAGACCTTTGAAATGTTGATAAAAATGTTAAGTAACTAAAATTTTTGTCTAAGACAGGCACAAGTTATCGAAAATTTTTGGTCAAAGGAGAAAGTGAAGCCAAGGTAGTTTCACTATGTAGCCTCAGACCAGTGATAGCCATAACATTAAAGGAAGAAGGGCTTATCATACTGCAAGGAACTTAGAGATTGTTAGTGGAAGGAAACCAAAAACATAGATCATTTCCTTTTATTGGAGGGATGTATTTCAAGGAAAACCTATATAACTAGATTGCATCAAAGATGCCTAATTTTTTTTCTAGAGAAATTCTTTCTCTTACCAGACTCAATCTAACTAATTTAGATAGGCTAAGAAAGGACTTGCCAAATTCTTAAAAACCTAAACATTCTTAAAAAGCCATAAGGTAACAGGAATGAACTTGAATAATAACAAAGGTTTTTACATAAACAAGAAATCTATGTCTAGTTTTCTATTCAAAAGTGGACCTAGGTAGAAAACCAGAGGTTCATTCTCACTAATATCAAACTCATTAGAGGGAATGAATACCTTAAATTGGAAAATAGAGAGTGATTGTAAATGGGGATCTAGAACTTTAATGGCTCTAGATGCTTAAGAAGAAGAGCATGAAGTAGTGGCCATCTTCTGATAAGAAATGAGTAAGAAATGAGAACTGAAGGAAGAAAAGTAAGCACACATAAACAAGCATAAAAGAAATCTAAAACAATTTAAGCAAGCAAAAGCAAAGTGAGCTCTAGAGGTTTAACAGGTTCTTTAAAAGGAAAGGTAAGGAACGGTTCCTTTTTAGTGCCTCAAAAAGGTGCAAATAAATTACTTTGATTGCCCAGAAGTATAGCTACCATCATTGCTTATTGAAGATCATGCAAAACTATTAGGGAGCAATTCCACATACCATGAAGTAGCTTAAGGGTCACAAGTTGGTCAATGGTTGGTCGTTGGCATTGCAAAGCAGTTGAGCATTTATGTTGATACAATAAAGGTATACTTTAGTTTGATATTCAAGTTTTGACTTAAAATTTTTGGAGGTGTCAAAATTTTAGCTTGAACTCAAGCAATCGAACTAAACTAGGGGGCCTCTGTTAGCTACATTTGCAAAATTTCCCAAGTAAGTCGATCATGCACTTGGAGTTGAAGCAAATGCTAATGGAAAAAATCAACAAATGAGAGCAAAGTGAACACATATGCTAGACATGTGGAAGGTAGTTGCCTTGTACTTATCTCATCACTACTTGTTTGTTCTATTTTTGGTTTTCTTTCTTTTTATCTTTCCCTTTTAGAGCATGTGCCCATTTTTGTAGGAACCAATTTTCATGAACAATTTTTAAAGGAAACAACCTATGGTTCTCATAAATAGGGCATTAGCATACTGAATAGGGATTACTATTGGCAATCTAAACAAAAAACTTACTTAAACACACTTTGTGTTTAGTGGCACTCTGCTATACAATTTAGCACTTTGCTAATCTTCATAGCTTTTAGGAACTTTCCCACTCCAATACTTGTAATTCCATGTGCCATCCTACAATTTTTAATTCACAAATATATGGAGTGATGATTTTTTTCACTTTTTTGACATTTGCAATCATATTGCTTCACACAAATTTTTCATTGGATCAAAATCTTGCCTATTTTTTATGGAGAGTCCATCCTAGATTCAAACTTTCCAGCCTGTGAAATTTAGCTCAAAACAAGGCTAAAACTTCTACTTTAAGTTCACACCCTTGTAGAGCACAAACTAAAACCACTTTTAGTTAAGGAACACTCTCTAGGAGCTACTTAATTGACAAGAAGGGTTGTAAAAAACATTATAGGGGTTGCTTCTTATATAGGCCCAAAAAGGCATGCAGTTGACCTGCGTATACATGATTGGTCAATGTCACGAGACCATATAGACTAGTTGAACACTTCAAGGATCTAGTCAAACAATTGGCTTAGATCCCAAGGCTATTTTTGGCTTGAATCCTCAATCCAAACTACATTATGGTCCTTTCTTAGTTTGGGTTTTAAGTTATAAAATTTATTCTAACCCATTTTACACTAGTTTGATCCATTTTAGTCAAAGTCTATGCATTGGAGTTGTTACATTATCTTTCTACCAATAAGAGTTAGAATCACTGCTCTTAGAGAAATGTGTGTCATTTAATTAGCTTGTTATTGGGGATTTTCTTAAAGTATGTTATATTCTCTATCTACATGAGAGTTTTGTAATGATATACTTAAAAGTCCCAATAATGTGATAGTTATCACTAATACTACCCATGTCTAAAATAGTAATTATGCAATTTTAGCACATTTTTTATTTAATAACTATTCAACTTCCATCAGTGAATTCTGACTTGGTTGTTTAAAGAGGTGGAATAAAGAGTAATGGTGACTTTGACTATAAACGCCTTTGATATAATACCCATTAGGATGTGCTTGTTTTGAATATATGTGAGGATATGCAATTTATCATTTATAAAATGATTTGTGATTATCTGTACGTATTATTAAAGTTGTTACTATTTTATGTAAAATATTTTTTCTGACTATGTTAATTCCATAATTTTAGGGAATATTGCGATTGTAGATTATTTGTTATATTATAGAATTTCTACCTTTTATTGGAATAATGTGCTAATTAAATAATTTTGCACATTTGATTCTTTAATGCTATATTGTATTTCATAGTTCATAATATTTGCTGAGCTATGTGGAAGTGCTTATATATACTAGACATTCTACCCACAAGTGATTGTACAGTTGTATACTTGAAATCCTGTAAGATATAATAGTCATAGTTTTGAAATTAACTTTTAATTTCATATTTTATTTTTGTCAATTTTTTTATATTGCTTATGAAGGATTAGAGAAATGCAAACTATTTTATGATTGAATATCAATCCATGAATTTCTTAAGGAAATTTTGATTGGAGAATTCATGCAAAGTAAGAATGAGCATTATGGGCATGTATCTTAATGTGTGCGTTTGCTTTTATATAATCTTATGCATTGAAAGTTTTTCCATGATGCCTAAGGTAAAATTAGACAAATGACTCACTTGTTTCTGATAATTGATAATCAATTGAAATTAAAATGTTTTGGATTGATTATAAAGAATTTTAACATCAATGGGAGAATTATGATATCAAATTTATTAATTTATATTTTATATTGACTTTGTTGACTAATATTGCTTGTGTTATTATTTTTGTATATTTAATGGCATGGTATCATAATATGACTAAAATAATCTATTTTTTACATGTATATATGCTTCCTTGTTTTAATAAGATCATTGATGGTTATCAAGACTGACAAAAATAATGTTGAACTACCTTAGCTAATAGCTAGGGTGAGTCCAGATCGAATCCACAGAAGTTGGTGATTAACTTCTATGTATTTACAATGTGAAACGAGGGGTGGATATCTAATTAGAAAGGTGTTTAATCAAACTATTTAAGTGCAAAGCAAATAGTAACAAAAATGGAAGGAAAAATCAAATGAAAAAGCTTTAATCAAAGGGACTCTTGCAACCAATTTTGTGAATAATCCTTGACACTATTGTTTCGTTCCCTCTTTGACCACTTAACCAAGAATCTAATTAAGTTCAACACCTAAATATTTTTTGTTATTTTCTTCCTAAATTTGGCAATTAAGCCAAGCACCCATTAACCCTTGATGCTAAACTAGTCAAAGCCTAACATCTCAATCAATTTATCAATGACATTGAGATCTAGAAACACCAAGTTTAATTAATTAAATTACCTAAGTAACAACTCAATTAATTATCCCCAATTCTCTAGGAAAATTGACTTACCCTAGTAGCAAATCAAAATCTTATTGCTATTCTAACCAAACAGCCACAAACAATAACAAATTGCCTATGAAAATTCAGTAGCAGTAAATTATAATGAATAGTTAATTAATTGGCCAAATTAATCAATCATCCAAAGTAATCATTAGCATTAAAATAGAGAATCAAATTGGGATGAAATTAGAATTGCGAGCAAGTCTCACAATCAACAAAAGAATTGGTACAGAATTTCCCTTAGATTGAGATGAAAGTTTAGTCACACATTATTATAAAAATAAAAAGGAAAAATAAAAGGAAAGAAGTAGGCTTATTGCACTGCCTCCTGATTGGATTGCTTATTAGAGTTGGAGGCAAGCTTTATTGGATGTGGGTCCCTTTATATGAAATGTTACTTAGTCACTTAGAATTCCAATGACTTTGACATTGTATAAAAACTCAATTCCTAACTCAAGTTTTGGGCAAAAAATTGAGATAACTTTTTAAAGTAGCCCAACCTATAACAGAATTTATCACTTAAGTTAATAGCCATGAAACTAATTTAAAATGGTATAGTTTGATCTCAAGCCCTTCATAAAAGTTGTGAGAATAGATCTTAGATATCCTATGGGCTTAGGTTTGTATTGAAATGATGGATGAAGCTCCACTTATGATGAAAATCCTGAAACCACTTTTGGGTCACAAGATAGCACTCTATTTTAAATTTTGGGCTTTGATTGACCTATAAAACGGCTGAACTATTCTTTGGGCTCTTCTTAACACCTTTAGATCTTTCTCTTATGTTTCCAAAGACATTAGAATGACCTAAAACCAAGATCCAAAACTCAAGATACACTTAAAAACTTGAAATAGTGTAAATTTACTAAATAAATTCAATTAAGCACAAAAATTGAGTAAATCACAAAAATAGTTTCAAGTGTCCAATTAAGCACATAAACATAACAAAAGACTAATTAGAAAGGGATATAAAATACACAAAAATTATGTTCATCATGTAAAAATGAAATGATAACGCCTTGGTATAAATATGATGGGCACGTTGTCAACTATTTAATTATATATTGCATAAAGTAAGTCTAAAATTTTGGTTGAATTTGAGTTTTAGGCTATAACATAAGACATTGCTTGAAATATTGAGATATGATAATTTTATGTCATGATGCCAATGATTTTACGATGAATTAATATATTACTTAAAATGCCATCTTAGTTTTGACAGTAATTGCTTTTGCTTGTAAATGTATATTGTTGTATGCTTGTAAAGAAATATATATGAAAGGAAATTTTTTTGATTGACATGTTCACTTACTTTTGATAAAGTTAGTTGTCTTTGATCTAAAGTTTAGTCAACATCCTAGTCAATTTTTTAACATCAAGGTTTTGATTTGTTAAATAGTGGACTTAGAAGATTTGATATTGCCTTCATAACATATGTTTTGATGTTAAGCATGACTTAAAGATTTTATTTATCAAGGGGACGTTTTATTAGCAACAAGTGTGAAATTACCAAATTTTTTTATGAGAAATGTATTGTCCTTGATTGTCTATAGACTTTAAGATGGTTTAATCTTAACATCAAGCTTGTCAGTAATGCTAATGATGACTACATAATTTAGACTTAATATTTTTCCTTGATTGAAGTGATTCATGTATTAAATTTAGAAGGTTTAAACTAAATTTTAATTGTTTTCTCTTTACTTGTATGCATTGTAATATGTTATGGGCTTAGTGATTAACAAGTTAAATGATTTCATCTTTTATCTTGAGACATTTATCGTAGCATGTTATTTGAATTAGCAAATGTTATTGTATATATGCTACAAAGAATATTAAATATCTTATTGTTAGAATTATTTTGTAAAGGAAGTTTGATATTATTATAATAAACCATTTTGATCAATCATATGATAAACAAATTTCATTTTGTTTTCTTGAATTTATTGATATGATTGATCAATGGCAGCTAATATATATTTGCACCAGTAATTGTGCCTTGGTACTTCCACTAGATTATGTAATTGCGAAAGTGATTGTGTATTGATGATTGATTTGTCATGACAATGTTTCTTTTGAAACATATATTGGTACCATTGACATATCTTGGAATATGGTTATTTTCTTTATGAAAACAATGTTCTTCTGTCAGAAATTTACTACAATTATCTCTTTGTTGGGATAATTAATTCAGATCTCATTACACATTTAATTGTAGCTGTGAAGTATTGTTTCATGAGAAACTTAGATCTTCTTAAGAATATATGGTGACTTTCATGAGAAAGATCACAATAAGGACCTTTACATATTGAAGGATCACTTGGCCATACTATGCGTGTAACTACACTTTCACATTCTTGTGATCATGTCAATGAAGTAATTGGCTTACGTAATTATGGATGTACTATATTGTTAAATAACATATCATCATCCATAGTTCTAAGTTGGATACTTCATTAGATCGGATCATGTTTGAGGTAAATTTATTGAACTATGATATTTTTTGTGGCCACTATTATTAATCCAAAAGTCATTATATTTAAATTGTTTACTCAACTAATGTTGTCCAAGTGAGAGAATGTCAGAATTTTCTTTATTTTGGATTGTCATTAATTGGATTATTCTTAGTTTATTAAAATCAAATTAATAAGTAGCTTAATTTTAGCAATCTGAATTATTAAATGATCTAATGGGTTTTTTAATTTACCTCTTGGATATTGTACTTTTAAAGAATATGATTAGGCTTATTTAGGCAAAATTAGTGCGGGGCTTGTTACTGAGTCCATGATGGATGGACTCAATTTAGGTTTGTTTAAATATGAGGCTAAATTCCTTTCTACACATGTTTGCTTACCTATCGAAGCCGTCATGTGTTGACAAGTGTGAAAAAGGGAAGACCTTGTTCTATCAGCATTCACTTGTATACTATTAGTTTGTTTGCTTCTTAACAACTATTATAAGTAAGTAAATCATTGATTGAATGAGGTAAATAATCATAATCTCCATTTTAGTTTTATTCATTGTTTTTAATGGGTTTAAATCTAATATTGAGATCTTGTTGAATTGTTAAATTTCTTACAAAGTGGTGTTCCAATCTCTTTTTGCTATACTCTCCACTATATGGTCATGGCCAAGTTAGGATAGATTTAAAATGGGTCAAGTAGTGTTATAGCAACTCTTGCTAAAGAACCTATTGAAAGGCGTGATGGAAATATCAAATTTTTAGTGAAGAAAAAACTAAGGATGGAGTTCTTTATTTATCCATTTGTTGATGCCTACTTAGACATCTAGCTATTTTTAATTTTTTATTTTGCCATTTATTGTCACTTGTTAGTGTCTAAACTTGGCAAAAGTTCTATTTTTTTTAAAAGCTTTCACCATCCTATTTTGCAACATTTTCAACTTTATAGTTGGTGATTTTATATAAAAGATTCATTAAATCATTTTTAGCATATGATTGGGATTTTTTCTTTGTTAGTGCCAACCTCTTTCTCCAATTTTTTTGATTATGTTCATCCTTTACCTATTTCAATTAACTATATTTATGGCTGTTGATAACATTTAAAATGTTGGCTATAGATTTCTTACCGGTATTCATATCCAATTGCAAGTTTAAAAATATCAAAGGTTGAAGAAGACAATACATTTATCCTTAAAGATCTGCAACCTTTGAAACCCTAGCATGGAATTTACAATAGTTGTCCTACTTTTTTGTCCCATTGAAGTACAACCAAATTTAGATCTGGCTAAAGTATGCCTCAAGAAAATGAAAATTGTCTTCTTCTTTTTCTTGTTGATAACTTTTAATGCAAGTAAATTTCCCATTATGTGAAAACACTTGTAATTATGAATATATTGCATTTGTATATTTGAAAACTATTTCTAGTGCTTCCTTTGAATTCACATTTTCTAGAATTCATTTACTTTCTTTTTAAAAAACATGATTTCATTTCATTTATAAATGAATTTTTGTGTTTGGAGTAAACTTTATAAAATGTTATTCCAATTCATTTTGAAATAAATTCTTTTGCATCAAACTTTAATCGAGGCCATTTATAATTTATTTCAAATATATATTTACTTTACTACCCTTAGTTTAATAAGTTTTATTTTATAGAAAGTGAAAGAGATGGTGATGTTTTCACTTCATTGTAAATTTGGGGTCCAAGTTGGAAGTTTTGCTTAGTATGCAATAGTGGTTTTTTTTTTTCCATTTTGTATCTGATTTTATCTAATCTATTTATCATAACATTTGTTTGGAACTTTAATTAGGACATTCAGAATTCATTTTAAAAAGTTATATTAATAATTTAAAACATTGCAATTAATAAATATAACAACTATAATTTTTACTCTTAAAGTGTGCAATTAAAGTAATCTAAATAGTTAAGATGAATGAACAATTTAAAACAATTTAAACTAGATTATGATATACTATAAAAATGTGTAATAACTAAAAGTTAAATAATCATAAGAAAGAGCATTATAATTATTATAGGAGCCATTTCATCAACACCATTCGTCAGAATATTATAACTATCATAAGAATCGTTTCATCAATAACATCCCTAACAAAGGTTTGATAATAGTTTGTTCTCAAATGATGGTAAAATAAAATAAAATTAAAGGAAGTTTCATTAGCCATAAAATAGAAAGAGTATGACTAACTCAAAAGTAAAACTTCAAAATGATTGTCCATTTTCTTGAAAAGCCAACTATCACACAGATTTCTTGGAAATGCTCTAAAGGTGCTAATATGAATTGGATTCACCATCGGATAGTCCAAAGCATCCAAGAAGAAATCCCCTTCAAGTCATATCTTTTACAACATCTTTGCCACCTCCTCAGGGTTGGCAATAGGATCATTGCTCTTGATTGATTGAGAAATCTTCTTCATAGCCTCTTTAACATCTTTAATACCTTCAATAAAGACATCTTCAATAAGAGCCTTTCTTTTGATTTCTTTATTTCCTTTTCAATGATTTTTAGGCCCTAATTAAGCTAAAGATGAAAGGGCTTGGTTACTTTCTTCTGGATTCACCTCGTTCCCTTGGTAAAAGCTCTTAATATGGACTTAGTTATTCACTTGCAGTTGATCAATCTCTTTAATGGAAATCCTTGTTGGCTCATCTTGCCACCTTTTCATCTTTTCTTTTGCACTTTCCACATTTCAACTAGTTGTTGTATCTTTTATATAGATTTTACACATTAAGTGGAGATTGAAAAGTTGTTTGCCACCAACTAATCTCATATCTTTTTTTGCCTAATCAATTAATAGGAAACAATAACATAATAAAAATGCAAAAATATGCTTTCTAACGTAAAAATATTTATTTTCTTTACTTTACCTCTATAGCTTCATCCTACACATTAGCCTCAGCCTCTATAGTCTTTCCAATATCATTCCATGAGAAACTAATTTTGCTTTAGACATCTAAAGATATAGACACTTGTTTCTTGAGAGTTTTAAGTCTGTTCATAACATTGTCAACCTTAATATCCTTTTCAAATTTCATATTAAGTGTATCAATGGCAAACCTATATGCCTCTTATGTGAAGTTTCAAACTTGCTTTTGTCCTTTTACCTTTTGCTTTTTAAAAACTTCTAAAAGTAGTCCATCCATCTCTGTTGTCCAAGTTGAATATTTACTCTTCTTATTACTATCAAGAGTTGATTAAACTTCTACACCAACCCTTTTCATAGCTGAAAAAAGGGTAATAATTAATCATAGCTACAATTCAATGATTGAATTATGGAAATAAGAAAAACTACATAGCTAAAAGAATAAATAAGAAAGAAATTAATTATAATTCTAAAACTACACACATTGTGCAATAAGAGAAGTTAGTTTCAAAGATTAAAGCAAAGCTCCTCAATGCTACTTATAAATAACAAGAACAATTAAGTAGTAAAGTCACAATTTCATGAGAAAACTTGGATTATAATATTTATAAGTGAATCTTTCATTTAACAAACAATGCATAAATAAGCCTGTTGACATGCAAATTTAGTTAACCAAAAAGTCCAAAAATCTCAAATTGCAGATTGAATGTAAAAAGAGAGAGAAAGATAAAGGAAGAATAAGGAGATGCTCGAAGTTTTTAACATGGTTTGGCTAAGTGCAATGCTTCACACCCACAGTTATTTTATTTCTCAATCTTTTTTGTAAAGTATTTGTATCTATTCATTGATTGCCCCTTGTACAATGATTTTATCCCTTTTTATAATGGCTGTGGTGCTACAGTTTGAATGTAAATCAATTATAGATAAGGATCATGAATTAGTTAGGATTACATAATAGATAATAACGAATTTCTACTAAAATAGGAACCTAAATAGATCTCCCTTAGATTGATCATTGAGAAAGTGTACTTCAAGCTGCGGGCTGGGCCTCGTCCCTAATGACTTAAGGTTACTGCTTTAACCTTTGTTGACCAGTGACCTGAGTACGTGTTTGGTGACCTGATGCCTTGGTCTAACAACCTCAATCCTGGGTGAGTTGGGTCCTTATCAACTGGACATGTCCATCGAGCTTTTACCAGTCCATTTGTATAGTTCTAAAAATACCCACAACATTAGCCCCTAGCTCTTAGTGTGATCTATGGATTAGGAGCTGTAGTTTGCTAGTAAAAGCTAACAATTAGGATCTGCCATATTGTTGTTCAAACTTTTGTCCCATCTTTTCATCTATGCCAACCCATATCATCATTACTGCATTAAATACATGCATTTTCCCATAGCCATTAGCATAGTAGCCTTGCTATTCACTGGACCATTAGATTGAGGATAGTTGATCAGTCTCTAGATCTAATGGTGAGGCTCTTCGAGCCATATAAGGTAAGGAAAACCCTTTTTCCCTCTCACTTTTGAAAATTGATGCTCTGCTTCTTGCTTGTCTCTCAAGTTCACAAACAATCACCATCATTCCTCATTTTTTTTGCTTCACCAAGTTTGCAACAACAATCTTTAGATTTAGGTTACCAAAGACCAATCTTGCTCATTGTTCTCTTCTCAGAGCTCATCTCGTTTTGTTGATACAATAAGTTTTATCAGACTTTAAGCTTCTACTTTTCATGAACATCTTGCTTTGTAGGTTTCTAATATCTTGTTGTTTAGAGGGTTTGGTGGAGTGTGTTTGTTAGTTGCCAGGAAATTTTGCATGCCAATTGATTCTATTGTATGCTTGTTTGTGCACCTTTTATTGTTGGCATGCGATCTACTTGATAAAATCTCTATAGTTTGGAGTCGTAGATTATCGAATCTAGTTTTCTACTTTTTTCCCAAGTTTAATGACTTGATGGGTGCATTGGTCAAGCCCCCTATATTTTCAATGGTTTAGGTTTTATTTATGATGTTATAAGCATGTATGACCTACTGCAGAAGAAATTCCCTTTCTAGCAAATAGAAGCTTTAACTTTTAGGTATGGTCTACTTGTAGCGACCTGATGGTTCTTTCTTTTCTGTAGATGTTTGTAACTCATAGACACCATGGTCACCAAATAGGGACTACTAATGATTCTGACTTTCCAGCTAGAAATGAAGAGCTGGTGCATTTCATTGATGAAGCAGCCTTTGGGAGTGGCGAGGTTGCTAAGAAGTTTGCTACTTATCTTGACCCCATCGAGGGCTAGAAGGTCATTACCAGTCAATAGTCTCCAAATCGCATGGTGTTTAATCACCACGTTTTGTCTATCAACCTTGACGAGCTTAGGGGTAGTGTTTTGATATTCTAGTTCCTAAAGGCTGTCGCATCATGGCACCCTTATCCAATAACCACACAGCTTATCCTCCTCCAGGATTTGTTGCCATCAACATCGAACATCTCAACGTTGGACTTAAGTTCCCAGTCCATCCTTACATTGTTGATTTGCTGAATAAACTGAAGCTTTGCCCTTTCTAGCTCACCCCAAACTCTTATTCCTAGCTTACCTCCCTTGCACTCTTTTACCTTAGGAATAACCTCCCTCCTCCTTCAGTAAGGGTTCCTTGCTTTCCTTATAGCATTAAGGGCACATGTCAACAAAATGGAATTTACTATCTCTTAACTTGGCAGATTGAGTATAGGAGAACTTTGTCACAAGGTGAAGTTAAGGGCAAGTCCAATGTGGGGAACTATAAAAGCCACCAATTTATGTTTCTTGCCCATCTCTATGGCATCTTTATAATTTTGGTTTCACTCTTACCCTTGGTAAGCGAGTTGAAGACATACAAACTTGTATGAATTCATATACTTATTTCATTCTTGGTTTGAAATTCTGTTTCATTTTGCAGACGAAGCTAGTAAGGAGAAACCAACATTAGGGGCTGAGGAGGTTGAAGTGCTGGGCCAATTTGCTACTGTGGATGACTTAAAAATGACTTTAAATTTAATGAGGACCTTTTGTGTTCCCATAAGCTTGCTCTGGCCTTGAACATCGAGCTCCTTGATAGCACCATAGACCTCAAAGCTCATGGGATTAAGGTAGTTAGCCTAGTAAACTTCTAAGAATACGAAGATAAGGTAAGGTTGAATCTTCGCATGCCACCAGCCCTTACTCAATTTGTTGACCCTACTACTTTTGTGGCCTCATCAACTCCTGCTGCTACTACAAGTCAATCTTCTCTGGCCATGGTAATAGTAACCTCGTAGGTACTAGTTCCCACCTCGTAGCTTGAGGTGGTCGAGGTCTAATCCCCATTCGAGCCCCCTAACAAAAAGTAAAAAGTGGATAAGGGGAAGAAAGTTGCCACTACAGAACAAGTGGCACTTAAGGTCGAGATCGAAGAGTGATCAGACGGCCTTGGCTCAAAGATAGGGGAGTACTTTAACTTCCTCTAGGAGAATATAGACTTGATCCTGGGCATAGTAGTGCAATGAGTTGGACATGGTAGTGTAAAGAGTTGAGACTACTAAAAAGGAGAATGAGGCAGTCATGAACAAGGTTGCTTTAACAAAAGAGGAAATCATCTGAGCTAAGGCAGAGACCACTACACTAGTTACAAAAGTAGAAGAAGATACTACCATGGGCTTCTTGTACACCTTGTGGTAGGAGCACCCAGAGATGGACTTCTCCTTTTTTGGATGGGATGTTTATGAGGCCATTAAGGGCTTTGAGGAAACTGTGAAGGCAGCTTCTCCCAATAAGGGTGTGCAGTTCATAGATGGATTTTCTCCTGCTCAAGGTGTAATTCAAAGAGAAAGTAGCTCACAAGTTGTGGAGACCACTGATGATCAAATGATGGAACCCTATATGTGGACCCTCTAGCCCACCAGAGCACAATTTCTAAGGGCCAGACTTCCCCTTAGGCTATGAGTGTAGCAAGCCAATTTTGAATTCAACTTTGAACTTTTATATATAAATTCACCTTGTTGAAGGAGGTCTTTAATGAACTTTTTATAATGTTCTTGCTTTATTCTTCTTAATTTCCATAGTTGAATGCTCAATAGGTTGCAGATGATAACATATAGGTTAACATGAATGGGCCTAAGCTAGCAAACCATGACTTAATGGATATATGTTAAGATGAATGCCTAATGGATCACATGAATACACCCAGATAGCATAAGTTAAGTGCCTAGTAGGTTATGCAGATGTGCCTAAGCTAGCATAGTCGAGTGCCTAAGTAGGTCGCACGAATGCACCTCAGCTAGCGTGAGTTGAGTGCCTCATAGGCCATGCCTCAGCTAGCAAATCATGATAATGTATATTTCCCAAGCATGACAATGTCCAGTAGGTCACGCCTTAGCTAGCAAATCATGACAATGTATATTTGTCAAGCACGATAGTGTATACTTGTCAGGTTGAATGCCCAGTAGGTCGCACCTCAACAAGCAAATCATGACAATGTATATTTATCAAGTTGAATGCCCAGTAGGTCATGCCTCAGCTAGTAAACCATGGCAATATATATTTGTCAAGCATGGCAATGTATATTTATCAAGTTGAATGCCCAGTTGGTCGTGTCTTAGCTAGTAAACCATGACAATATATATTTGTCAAGCATGATAATGTATATTTGTCAGGTTGAATGCCTAATAGGTCACACCTTAACTAACGAATCATGACAATGTATATTTGTCAAGCATGACAATGTATATTTGTCTTATTTGTCAAGCATAGTAATGTATATTTGTCAGGTTGAATGCCTAGTAGGTCACACCTCAGCTAGCAAACTATGATTTTTTTAACCCTGAGAAGAGCTTGCATCCTGTATAATACTTTGTTGAAAATTTATTAGTAAACACACATAAAAATTTGAGGACAAATTTGGGTGCTTTTTACTAATATCTAAATAACATTACAAAATCATGAATATGGTTCTCACTACAAATGCTTGCTCTTACTTGGGATATCACTCGGGCTGTTGAGGGCACTATCCCATTGGTCACATTACATAGTCTTTTAAGCAACCTCTCTTGATCAGATCCTCAATTGCGTCTTTAAGTGCCTAACAATTTGAAGTATTGTGCCCGATTTCATTGTGGTATGCACAAAACTTGTCTTTGTTTCTTAACCTATTAGGAACCTTTATGGGATTGGGCTTTGATGCGAGCTGTCGAGGCCGTCAAATTAGTAATTTATAAACCGAAATTACTCTAATCTAACTTGTAGCATAGAGCAACACCGGGTCGAATCCAAGGACCATGTTATGATGATTTACCAATCTAATTAGGAGCTAAATGGGG
>JANHAO010001142.1:0-35025 GCA_026873985.1 Saraca asoca
ATTTACAAAGAATCACTCTTATACTTCAATAATTTAAGTCTAGGAACATTAAGATAACTCTATTTTCATAGAGTTATCACAAGGCTCTAGAGATTTTTGTATAATCAGGTGAGTGAGATTCTACCATTTTAACACCTTTTTCATATAGAATGATATTTTTTTATAATCACCTTAACTGTATTCTACATGTTAGTAATTTGGAATATGGTTAGAAGATATAGCCTATTAGAATTAGGCCTAAATTAATGCAATCATGAATGATAAATTGCTATGAGACCTGTGAAGGTCAAGAGATTATGGAATTGACTTGTAATGTAAGATTTCATGAATTTAGGTTTAGGCCATAATTTACATGTGAACTATATATATAAGACATAATTTAGGAATTGTTTTCCTACATGACTATGTGAATGTTTGATTGAATGTATGTATAAAATAGGCTATGGTATGGAAATGTAGTAATGATTTGAATTGTGAATTAATTTAAAAATCTTAGCTTTGCAAATACACATAAGCATGAATATTAAGAATTCTATGATTGTTAAAGAATGTTTCAAAATCTAGTTTTATATATTGAGAATATGTTTCTCAAACTTCTCAAAATTTTATTTAGCTAATGGAATGTCTATTTGAAACATTTTTATGAAAATTATTCTTATTCCTAGTTTTTCTAAAAATAATAAAATAATTGTTTTCACCATTACTTATCTATTTTCACTATGACATTATTTTATGTTATAAGTTGTGATCATATTTAAACAAATAAAGATTTATTTTCAAGAAAATGCATTTGATAAATAGCCTCATTACATAAGCATGTAATTCACATTATGAAGGATAGGAATAAGATAAGGATGCACACATATTAGTTATCTAATAGTCAAGGATAGTTAAGGACATTCAGTATATGATGAAGGGGAAACATATGATAAAGAGATGTATGTGAATGTAAACTAACATGGGATATTAGATGATGACATGCATGCACTAAAAAATGTATGTGGTCTCTTATACAACAGGGGATTATGGGACAAATGATTTCCCATATGATAGGAGGTTATGGGATAGATGATCACCTATGTGATAAGGGGTCATGGGATATTGTGCATTAAAGCACAACAAGTTATAAATGGGCCCAACAGATAAGTTAAATTTAAGTTAAGTAGACATCGCTTTTCCAATATTTACCATTGTCAATATAATTATGAAATGTGACTTTACATTGTCTGATATGACTTAGTAAAGTAAATCCTATTCTTAGTATAGTAAGTTCTATGTTTCTAGTTACGTTATGTTTATGATGAAATAATAAATTTAGTAAAGTTTAGGATAGACAGTAAGTATGAAAGATTAGATATGAAAGTGTTGAAGATGGTTGTGAATATATTTTTGAAAATGTATTTTTATATATACATTTTTTAGATATATTATATTTATATGATATATGAAATATATTTATATGTGTGATTAGAAGGATTTTCAATGCAAAATTGGGTTTGCTTTTCTCCTCACGGATTAGTCATACTCGCCTCATTCATTAATATTTTCAGGTTAATAAATTTAAAGAAGTTATCTCATATAAGAGACACTTCAAAGATTGCATGTTAATGAAATCAGGTACATAGTTCCCTTAACATACTTCTACTAGTTAGTGTCTATCAAGCTAGACAATATATCTTTATGCTAAGGATTTGATTTTCAAAAAAGTATGTTATTTGATTTTAGAAATTACTTATTTTAAACGAGTTCTAGTAAAACTTTGCATATCGTTATTTTAGATAAAAGGGCCTAAAAGATATGTTTTCTACATTGTTTTCATGATTTTGAATTATAAAAGGATTTTCAATAGAGAATCTCATGGGTTCACGAATCATCCTAAGATGATTTGTGCTAATTACAACCTTAGAACCATGGGGTGGATGTAAAGGGATGTTTAACCCACTTAAGAAATCACAAGGTGGAGGGGTATGAATGTTCATCTTCATTCTCTTTTAAACACTTGCACAAATTGCAAGAAGTTAGCATCACCAAATAAAAGAAAGAACACGCAAAGTAGAAAAGCAAAAACTTAAAAGGGAGTCACTAGAAATGTCATGATGGTTTTCCTAGAGTAGCTTTAAAATGTCAAGAATCATGGTCTAGCCTCCTTGTCTATGGGTTCATCAACATCTATAAATACAGGGCTACAAATCTACTACCACCACCTAATTAGAAAATGAAATGGCCCCTCTAAGTTCAGCTTGTAAAAGAGATAAGGAGGATCTATGTCACCTCCACCCTAAAGAACTTGTCCTTTTTCATTTTTGGGTTAGGAGGCACCTTGGTCATTATTTTGAGGCCTTTGTTAGTGCCATGTAGAGGGTGAGCCTAGAAATATACTATCCCATCTTGGACAATCTAGCTAAAGAAGAGTAGAACACCTCTAAATTCGAGTGTCTCTCTACCAAATAAAATATTGATTAGGTTGCCTTTATTACAAGCCAAGCATTATAGGTAAGCTAAGAAAGGGTGACATTCATCATTGTCATTAACTCCCTTTCAAATCAAAAAATGGTGGAATCACCTAAAGTTTTGAGATGTATGCCACCAAGTGCATGAAGAATGAAGGAGTGTTGTAGCTATGAAGTCACTCGTTAGGCAACGAGCGTACAAATTTGATCACTTTTCATATTGAGTCCCTTCATAAACCACTCTCTTAAATCTAGTTAGGTCAAATTGGTACATTATGGTAATGCTTAGACCTTGCTTCTTTATCATAGTGTCCACAAATTCTAACCTATAACTATCATCTTCCACATTTACCATCCTTTCCACTCTATTTTCATCCTAAAACTTAGTACCCTAGGGAATTATTGGTAGTCACATGCACCATACATGTCCACCATGTGGGTTCCCCTTGACTTCCTTCTGTCTTGTCATCCTATCATCCTCAATCGATAGTACACAAAGGACCCCATAAACTAGGGGGAAAGGAGAAAGACATCTTAGCCTCCTCGTCGTTATGAGAAAGTGGCTTATCCAAGTCAATTAGTTACTCTCAATGGCACTAGGAGAGGGCTTTTGACCAATATCATCAATCAAGGCGCTTTACCAATTAGTTCCCAAGCGGAAACCAAAATTGCCACAATGGCTTCAACACTCAGAGATCCCATCTCATCACTCACAGGAGATGATATGACTTCACCTAACAAATAAAATCAACCAGAGAAAAACAAAAAGCAAATGTACCTAAAAAATAACACGAAAGCATAAGGGCAGGAAGAAATAGCAAAATTGCAATGGAGCAATAGCATCAAAACATTAGCAACTCCAGTAAGGCACAATGAAATAGCCAATAAGCATTAATAGAAAAAGAAGAAGAATGAGAACTTACCATAACCACAATTAAAGACCAAAGCCGAGAGATAGTAAAAGAGTACTAAGAAAAGTCGAAAAACTCCAAACAATGGTCAGAGCAATTGTAAGAGTTAAAAGTCACAAAGGAAGCTCTAGTTCTCTCAAAGGACACTTGAATTTTTGAATGGAGAAAGTGAGGGAGAAAAAAATGGATAAGGCTTATATATCTCCTTGATTCAATGGCCAAGATTACCTTGAAATAAATCATATTGAAATAATGGCTTAGATTAAGAGACACTAAAAAGACTTTAATGACGGCGTGCCTGGAAAGACGTAGTGCATTTATTAAACTTAGCCATCAGTCATGTAAAAATCCTAAAATAACTACCATTCCACATCAGCAAGAAAAAGCAAATGGTGAAACCCTTCACTAAAAGCCTAGGGGCAAATGGGACAAGTGATATTATCCTAAATTCTACTAACCCCTCACCACCCTAGCTCTTGTCAATCACTACTAGGCTTTACTATGCAATATGACAAACACCCTTTTCATAGCCAGCCACCCTCATCACTTTTCCCCACCCGTACTTTGCGTGCACAACTCGGGCGACCGTCTCATCATAACCCCTTTGTATCGACAATCTGATATACTTTAATATCAGTACAGTACTATACCTCACTCTTGGGCCTTACCACTATCGAGCAGTTAAATAGTATTGTACCTTTGACTACGTTTTCACTCCATGCAATCACCAGCCAGATAGCCTTATCCAGCCCCTTACACCATTCTACCTATAAGTGCATGGTTATATAAGGCTACGAAGTATGTTTCCAAACACTCTAAGACATATTTTACAAACTTTACCTATACCATCCTCATTTACTTGTTTATGCATTGGAGTGTCTTCTGATGATCTTTGATTGTTGTCACTAATATTTTCTTTGTGTAGCTCTCTAGCACCACCTATAGTAGACAATAGACTTATCATTCTATATGTCAAAAAATAAAATAATAAGATAAATTTTTAATAACTAAAAAAATAAAATCATTTTCTACCAACATTATGAGTTACAAAATTGGCGTGTTAACTGAATTTAATAATATTTTTTATTTAATAAAATCAAAGCAAAAGCATGAATTTGTATTTACTCATTCTAAATGGAGATGGAAAAAAATGGTGGATGGATGGGAATCCACTGCGAGGGAGCTTCCCAAGTATTAATAATGAGCACTTCATTTGGCTTATCAACTGTATCCTGTTGAACCAATTAACTCAATATTTTTTTTATAGTAACAAACAAATTATCCTCAAATACTTTAATTTGCTCATGGAAAACAAGGCTTTGTAATTGTTTTGTGATAAAATTAATAATTTTGTTATTAAAATTATAAAGCATTGATAAATTAATTTCTAAATTATAAAAATGATTATAATTATTTTTGGATAATACTTCATTCATGTAATTTCATTCCTCCATTGTTTTTGTCAACATTTTATAATTTTAGGGACAAAATTGTTAATATTCTCTTATTTTATTTAAGTTTGTATTTTTATTACAAGAGGTCCACCAAAATTTGATAATGAATAGTATTAGTCCACTGTACAAAATCACAAAATGATGACGTTTGAGATAACCATAAACTTAAACCTAGGGTGCCAAATGGATATTTTGGATAGATTTAAATCAGTTCATTAATAGATGGATTGATAATAATCCATTTATCTATTTATGACCTAATTAAAATTTTATATGAGTTATGCATTGACCCATAACCCATATATAAAGGGTTGCACCTAATCCATCCATTTACTTGTTTAACAATCATTTTTTTATATTATTTTATTATATCATTTTCATTGCCATTATTTTTCTTATCATTGCAATTATATTTTATTATTACTAAGAAAAAATAATTTTTTACTATTAAAATTTTAAATTATATTTTAAAATTTTTTTATCTACGTTATAAAATTGAAAAGATTAATAAACTAATAAATCGATCACTAATATTTAAATATAAAAATTTGAAGTTAAGTATATTACATAAACCAATATTAAATGACTCTTGAAAAATTTTCAACTGCAAGTATCTTTACAATGATTAAAATGCTAACCATATTATCTTGTTTCTCTTATAAAAGATGCTAAACATATTGTCTTTTTAATCCAAATAAAATGTTAAACATAAATATAAATTGATAAATGGTTATCTATATGTTAATCTAATATTCGTATTTAATAGGGTCAATAATGACTCAACACACATTTTGGATGGATATGGATGAGTTATAATAAGGATGAATGCCACAATTGACAAATCCATAAGCCGGTGACAATGTTAGGATTTTGAGATTTTTGATTTTGCCTTTATTTTTATTTAATTTACTATAATATTTTTATTTAAAAATATTTATTTTGAGTTTTAATTAAAAAAATTAAGTTAGATGGATAACAAATATTTGCAGATAGATTTTTAATAACCCTTTTATTAAATTAATTAGCATCTCATCTATCTATTTAATCCACTAAACATTGTGAATGTTTTTGGATTGATTCAAAGATGGATAGATTTGATGGTGATAAGAGCATAGATGACCAAATCAAGGATTATCAAGGAGCTTTGCATGTGCCAAGTGGACCTCGTGATAAGAGCTAGGGCCTAGAAGATGGGAGAAGCAATCTAAGGCCTTTGTCACACATTTTGGAGCTCACATAAAGAGCTTGGACTTGGAGGTTCAAAGGACATTTGCTTGGAGCTTTGCCATCCACTTAAGAGCCACTTAGGTGCCAACTTGGAGAGCTTTCAGCCGACCACGTTGGATAACCACATTATCGTCACTTTGTTGTTGTTTTAAGCAAGTCATGGGCTATTATTTTGTATTATTTTTATGGGCTACCTTTGACCTTGTTATGACTTTATTTTTTAGGGTTGTTTAACCATCTTGTTTTCTTTATTTTTCTGGCTAAATTGAGACTTAGATTTGACTTGAGTTTTGGGCTACTTTTGGCCATTAGTTTCGATTACCATGGCTAAGTTTTCAGCCTTGCCATGTTAGCTAGTGATTTGGCCTTCTTTTTAGACTAAATTAGTTTATTTGTTTAGCTAGCTGAATGGGTGTTTAGTTGGGTTTGGTTAGGAATTTTAATCTAGCTTATTAATAAGCCTACTTGCTAAGAGGGGAAGCATGTTCCCTTCACCATTGAGATTTGACAAATTTATGAAATAAAAATATTCTTTTTTGAGCAAGTGCTTTCTTAGGGTTCTTATTGGAACTCGAAAATTTATTAATGATATTACTCTTTGAGGCATCTAATTTCATAACTTATCACTCTTCTACTTCCCATCTAGAGTGTGGTTTGCATATGATTATTTTTTCTTTCAATTCTAATGCTAAATTGAGCTGAATTGGAGAAGGTCCATGAGCATATCCAAGAGAGATCACATCAATTTTGTATTAGAACTTCAATTCTTCCAATTCAAGTGAAATCTTTGCATTTTCTTCTTGTTTATGGTTCTATTTTCCTTCATTTTCCTTGATGTGTTCTTGGAATTTTCTTTTATATTTTTATGCTTCAAAACTTGATCAATTGATACCATTTGTACTTGCTGTTTGGTTTTCATTTCTACATCAGTGTCTGCCTTCTTTTAGCTTCAATTTTTTGCCAGTTTTGCTTTAATTTTTGTGCAAAAAAATTTTGTATTCTATTTGCACACCAAGTGTTTGATGTTAGCTTTGTTTGAATAAATTTTTTTTGCTCATTTCTTGTTGTATCTATTTTATTTCTTTGCTTATCTTATTGAAAGTTCTGCTAAATATTATGCAGAATTTTTATTCTTTTCTTGGTTACATTTCAAGTGTTTATTGATTTGTTTAAGAGTCATTTATTTTGTTTTTATGTGTCAATTGGTGTGAGATTGAATTACACTTCATTTTAGTGTAGTTTGGTGCCATTTCCTTGTCAATTACATTAAGTTTTGCTTGTTGTCCCCTTCTGACTTGCTATGGTGAACCTTGTGTCTTACTCCAAAATTTTAGCTGTTGTCCTAACTTAATTGAGATTTTATTTTGCACCAAAATCATATTTATTTTGAATATACTTATTTGGAAGTTAATTTAGGATAATTGTGGATGATTTAATTTTTGATGGTAGCTCGACATTCTTGGAAACTAAATGTTAAAAATTTTAGATAGCAAACAACTTACTGTGAAAAACAAAAGAAAGAAAAGAAAAGAGTAGTGGAAAAATAAAAACAAAAAAAAAGTGTGAAAGCAAAAAACAAAAGTGTGAAATGTTTAAAAAAAAGTGTGAAGAAAAACCAAAAAGAATCAAAGGAAATAGCAAAATAAAAAGTTCTGAAAAGAAGAACAAGTGTTGTCCGATAAAGAAAAATTTTCTACAACTTTTTAAGCTATATTCAAGCCAAAATACTTGTCTAATTTAAGTCAAATTCTATTGTATTCAACTTAAATATATTTTTGTTGGATTGCATTCAATATGCTAGCTTAGAAATCAATTTATTTGCATTTACTTGACATTTTTCTCTGCTTTTTATTGAATTTCCTTAAAATTTTTTAGCCTTACCTTGAAATTTTCTGCTTGGCTAAAACTTCTAGGTCTTGTGCTTCCCAATTCTTTATGCTTTCCTTATTCATTCCTTGCTCATTATTCTTGTTTAGTTCATGCCACATTTTAGTGATCTGAGTGTTATGTGATATTGAGTGCTACATTATGTAAACTCTAAGATTGGGACTTTAAAGGGAGGACTAGAATGATAAAAGGCAAGTGTGTTATGAGTACAATATAGGGTAAAAGCCTAATTGTGTGAACAAACATGAGTGGAGTGATTTAAACACTTCTAGGGGATTGCTAGCATAACCATGGTTGAAAAATTAGCTTTATCTACTTTAAATCATCCCACTCCTTACAAGCTTCAATGGCTGAATGAAAGTAAGGAGGTGAAGATAACAAAATAAGTGCTAGTTTCATTCTCTATAAGACAATACAAAGATGAGGTGTTATGTGGTATTGTTCCAATGCAAGCTTTCCATGTACTACTTGGGAGACCTTGACAATTTGATAGGCATGCAATTTATGATGGCCTTTCAAACTAGTATAGCTTTAGGATGGACAACAAAACTATTACTCTTGTACCCTTTACCCCTAAGCAAATCTTAGAAGATTAAATGAAAAGAGAGAAGAAAATGAGTGAAGAACAAAAGAACAAGAGTGAAGAAAAAAAGAGAAAAAGTGATAAAAGTGAGTTGAGAGAAGAGGAAAAACAAGAGAAAAAGAGATGGAGTATTTTTGCCAAAACTAGTGACATTAGGCAAGCCTTGTACATGGATCAATTTATCCTAGTTTTTGTTGCATAAGGGTGCTATTTTAAATGATAACCTTGATACTAATGCTTTACTTAGTGCCATTGACTCTATTTTGCAGGAATATCAAGAGTTATTTTTCCAGGAAGTCTCTCATGGCTTGCTTCCTTTAAGAGGAATAGAGCATCAAATTGATTTCATTCCTTGAGCCTCAATTTTTAACTGGCCAGCATATAGAACAAACCCCAAAAAGGCCAAAGAAATACAAAGACAAGGGGAGGAGCTCATGTTAAAAGACTACATTAGAAAGAGCATGAGTCATTATGTGATTCTAGTCTTACTTGTGCCTAAGAAAGATAGATCATAGAAGATGTGTATTAATTGCTAACCAATCAACAAAATCACTATAAAGTATGGACATTCTATCCTTAGGCTTGATGATATGTTAATGAATTGCATAGATTTTGTTTTTTCTCAAAGATTAATTTAAAGTATAGTTATCATCAAATTAAGATGAGACTAGGTGATGAATGAAAAACCACAATTAAAACTAAGCATAGTTTGTATAAGTGGTTGGTTATACCTTTTTGGTTTAACAAGTGCCCCTATCACATCTATAAGATTAATGAACCATGTCTTATATGCTTTTATTGGAAAATTTGTTCATTTATAGCAAAAGTGAACATGAACATGTTGAGTATTTGAGATGTATTTTGCAATGTCTAAATGATGAAAAGTTGTATGCCAACTTTGGTAAATGTGTTTTTTTTGCTTAAAGAATATTAATTTTTTGGATTATGTTATGAGTGACAATGGTATTAAAATAGATGAAGAAAAAGTGAAAGCCATTAGAGAGTAACCAACTCCAAAAACTATGAGTGATGTGAGGAGTTTTCATGTGTTAGTTAGTTTCTATAGGTGGTTTGTGAGAGATTTTAATACCATAGCTACCCTATTGAAGAAAAAAGTGGGATTCACATAAGGAAGTGAGCAAAAAAGAGCTTTCAATTTGTTGAAAGAAAAATTAACTTCAGCCTTTTTGCTTACTTTACCTGATTTTTCCAAAGCTTTTGAGATTAAATATGATGCTTTGAACTTGGTATTAGAGCTATTTTGATGCAGGAAAAATGTCTCATAGCATTCTTTAGTGAAAAGCTTAATGGTGTAGCCCTTACCTACCCTACATATAACAAGGACCTATATGCATTAGTTTAGGCTTCGGAGATGTAGCAACATTATTTTTGGCTAAAAGGATTTGTTATCCATACTGACCATGAGTCTTTAAAGCACTTGAAGGGCCAAGGGGAGTTGAACCAAAGGCATGCAAAATGGATAAAGTTCATTGAATTATTCCCTTACACCATTCAATCTAAAGGATGAAAAGTCAAAATGTATGCTAAATTGTTGGGTTTTGAACACATTAAAGAATTGCATGTTAATGATTTTGACTTTGCTAGTGTGTTCAATGCTTTTGAGAAAGTTGCTTTTGGGAAGTATTTTCAGGTTTATGGCTATCTCTTTAAGGGAAATCAATTGTGTGTGCCTAAGGGATCTATCTTTGAGGGATTTGCTTATTAGAGAAGCTCATAGAGAGATTAATGGGACATTTTGACATTACTAAAACTTTGTCTATCTTGCAAGAGCATTTTTGTTGGCCAGGCATGAAGCATGATATAGAAAAACTTCATGAAAATTGTACAACTTGTAAAAAAGCTAAGTCTATAGTCATGCTTTATGGCCTTTATACCCAACTCCCCATTCCTAGTGAACCTCAGATGGACATTTCTATGGATTTTGTACTTGGTTTGCCACTGTCTAATAAGGGGAAGGACTTTATTTTTGTTGTGATTGACAGATTCTCAAAAATGGGTCACTTCATTCCATGTAACAAAACTGATGATGCTACACATGTGTTAGATTTGTTCTTTAGATAGATTGTGAGATTGCATGGAGTGTCTAGGACCACTGTTTCGGATAGGGAATTGAAGTTCTTAAGCTACTTTTGGAAGGTCTTTCAGGGTAAATTAGGGACAGAATTGTTATTTTCTACTACTTATCATTCCCAAATCGATAGACGAATGGAAGTAGTTAATAAAATTTTTATCTATGTTGTTAAGATCTATCATCCAAAAAAACCTAAAAAATTGGGAATAATGTTTGCCTTATGTAGAGTTTTCATACAATAAGGGCATACATTTGCCACCCAACATTCCTCTTTTGAAATTGTGTATAGTTTTAATCTACTAACTCTTTTGGATTTGTTGTCTTTACCAATTAAGGAGCATGCTAGTCTTGATGGGAAAAAGAAGGCCAAACAAGTGAAGCAACTCCATGAGCAAGTGAGAAAGAACATAGAAAAGAAAAGGGAGCAATACACTTAACAAGTCAATAAATGCCAAAAGAGAGTGATGTTTAAGCTAGGTGATTAGATGTAGTTGCACATGAGAAAAGAAAGGTTTCCGACTTAAAGGAAGATAAAACTTCACCCAAGGGAAGATGAACCTTTTCAAGTGGTGACAAGAATAAATGACAATGCGTACCAATTGGATCTTCTAAGTGATTATAACATTAGTGCTACATTTATTTTTGTTGACCTTTCTCCTTTCAATGTAGACTTTGATTCGAGGTCGAATCCTTTTGAAGAGAGAGATTGATAGGAACATGGAGGACCAACCTAAGGATTATCAAAGAGCTTTACATATGCCAAGTGGACTCGTGACAAGAGCTAGGGCCAAGAAGATGAGAGAAGCAATCCAAGGGCTTTGTCACATATTTTGGAGCTCATATGAGGAACTCAGTCTTGGAGGTTCAAGGGCCATTTACTTGAAAGCCTTACTATCCACTTGAGAGCCACCTTGGTGCCAACTTGGAAAGCTTTCAGCCATTCATATTGGATAGGCACATTGCCATCACTTTGGTGTTGTTTTGGGCATGTCATGGGTTTTTATTTTGTATTATTTTTATAGGCTGCCTTTAACCTTATTATGACTTTATTTTTTAAGACTGTTTAATTGTCTTGTTTTCTTTATTTTTCTAGTTGAATTGAGACTTGGATTTGGCTTAAGTTTTAAGCTGATTTTAGCCACTAGTTTCAATCATCATAGTTGAGTTTTTGGCCTTGCCATGTTGGCTGGTGATTTGGCCTTGTTTTTGGACTAAATTAATTTATTTGTTTGGCTAGTTGAATGGTTGTTTAATTCGGCTTATTTAGACTTATGATTCAGTCTATTAGTGAGCCTAATTGCTAAGAGGTAAAGTATGTTCCTTTCACCATTGAGATTTGACAAATTTATGAAATAGAAATGTTCTTCGTTGAGCAAGTACTCTCCTAGGATTCTTACTATACTTATCAAAGAAATTACTCTTTGTAGTGTTTAATTTCATTACTTATCATTCTCCTTCTTCTTATTTAAAGTATGACATGAATATCATTCTTTTTTTCTTTCAATTTTGGTACTTAATTGAGTTAAATTAGAGAAGGTCCATGGGTATCTGCAAGAACATCACATCAATTGAATTCATGAATATCTATCCATCCATTTTGTCACCCCTACCTAAATCGAATAAAAAGATATTTATAGTATATTCTATTAAATAAGCATACAATAATTGCACTTATTTCTTAATCAAAATAAGGAAGATGTATTTTGTTATGGGCATTTTCTAGAAAAGGTCCAATAGGAGGCTCAACTAATCAGAGGGAGGCCCATATTGGAGGATTGAGGTCATTCAGCGAGGACCCCAAGTCATCGGGCACGAGTTGAAAGTATTACTCAATGTCACAGCAGGGGATGTAGCTCGCTGAAAGGGCTCTCAACCAGTCAGTTGGAAGCCTACCACCCTCTAGGTGAATGACCAAGCAAGGACAGCGAAGTCAACCAAAGCATCCAACTCACTCATCTTCCAGTTCACCCACCAAAATCAGATACATGTACAGAACCCAGTTAGCAATCCAAGGCACACATTTCCAACTAACAGCTCAGCCTCTAAATCTACACATCAGCTCCCTGGAAGTCTGATAATAATTTACCTATCATTAATTTCTCGACACCAAGCATTAAATGTCCAAAGCGACGGAAATAATCATTCTGTGGTTTGTAAAATTACACTTGTAACCCTTCCCCTTCTATAAATAGGGAGGCGTGGTCACCATAAAAAAGGGAGAAAACTCTTACATGCAGAAACTCTGTTGGAATACAAAGAAAGCACTATACATGGTGAGAAAACACTGTAGTTGTATTCAAATTCTGTAAAACAATCCTTTAGTAAACAATCAAAGACCAGCGTGGATGTAGGGGCCAACTTGGCTTTAGTCGAACCACGATAAACTCCTGGTGTTTACTGTCTCTCTTCTTTTCTGCTATCTTTCTTTTTTGCTTTCTGCCATATTCTACTTGCAATTAGGGGTAACATTGAACTCAAATCAGTTGATCGAATTTTGGTGTCAACATTTTGGCGCTAGAGGAAGGGCCCCCACTGCACACTCATTATTCTTCCATTCCTGATAGATTATTCCAAGCCATTTTAAGTGCAATGGCAAGAGAAAAAACAACCAAGAGTGTAGAAGTTCCCACTAGTCAACCCGAAGGTCAGACACAACAGCAGAATATAGTTGCCCCTATAGCAGGCCCTAACGTTGGCACCGCTTCCTTCATTCCACAATAGTTCGTGGCTCCCAGAATCGATGAAGCTCAAACTTGGCAACAACACCAAGAAGTACTAGACTGGCGTCAAGAAGCACTAGAGAATGCTATGAAAGAGCTGGCTGATATGGTTAGAGCATTGGCTCAGGCACATGCCTAAAGTGCACCAAAGCAAGGTCAGGTGGTTGTACCCCAAGGGTGGATATCACCAGCCAGGATTGAGTATCATCGAGTTAGCTTACTTTGTTTATCCAACTTGCGACTAAGGTCCGAAGTCCACAGAGTATGGGAGGACAAAGGAAATGACCAATAAGGTGAAAGATCACACCAAGGCAAGAGCTCGCATGAGACTGACAGTGAGCAAGAGGCAGACCAAGACTCATCCAGTCACGAACGTCAAAAGGCATAAAACTTCTGACCGACATTCTTGCAGTAAATGGGATGAAAGGAGTCAAAGGACTTCCAATCATCGATCCAAGTCCTGAGATCCAATGGTCGATGAACTACTCCAAAGGATAGAGCAGTTAGGAAAGAACTCTGCATCTTAATGGAATTGAGAATCCCACGAAGAGAGAACTCCACTTTTCGGCCAAATTGAGACAGAACCCCTTCCTCGTAGATTTAAAATTTTGAAAATCCCCTTCTGTAATGGGGATAGCAATCCCTATAGCCATCTAGATACTTTTAATGTCCAGATAGATCTACAGACTTCTAATCTACTGGTGAAGTGCCGAGTCTTCTCGACCATGCTCGGAGAGGTGCCACGGACATGATTCAGAAGTCTCTTAGCTCATAGCATAAGGAGTTGGGAGGAATGTTAAAAAAAAAATCCTCAATTAGTATAGGGCGTTGAAGAAGCAGCTTGCCCCCTCTTGCAACCTAGCCACAGTCTTCCAATAGAAAGATGAGTCACTTAAGGACTAGATCACCAAGTTCTAACAAGAGGTTAGCAACATGGAAAACCTGTTGGGCAAGAGTTTCCTCATAGTAATCTCAGTTAGACTCTGAAAAGATGGAAAACTATACAAGGATATATACCAGTCCCCTGCTAAGAGCTTGGGCGAGTTCTATGAACGAGCCATTAGGGAGATCCGATGGGAAGAAACCTTTAGTCCAAAGAAATCGAACAAGAAGGAGGAGGCAAGTACCTCCAACCGAGGTAGGAAGAGAAGTGGAGGTGGGAGCAATAAAGAAGGCTAGAATGGGGCTCTGGAGGCCAAACCATGAAGAAGGCCTGGAGCAAATGGTTCCAACCTCAGGGTCACTACGACACTTACACCGTCTTGTTGGACACTTCAGATAGGATCTACATGACCGAGAGAGACAATGAAGACTTTGGCAGACCTGAGCCCCTAAGAACCCCTATTGAGAAGAGGAACCACAACAAATTTTATGCCTACCATAGCAAGGTCGGGCACAACATGTCAGATTGTTGGGCGTTAAAGGACACCATTAAGGACCTCATTAAGATAGGCTATTTGAGAGATTATGTAGTGAGATCCCTAGGCCAGTGACCCCTGTGTCCCTAACAGCCCGCACCTTAATGCCACCAAACTCTGGAACATAAGGAAGCACCCTCCATGAGGATCATCTTCACCATACATGGTGGACCTCACACCACAGGTACTTTAAACCGAGCACACGACAGCTATGTGTGAGTATCGGGTTGTGTCCTTCTGGCGAGTCATGTGGAATGTGAAAGGCTTACCAAGAAGGCCAAGATAGCTTTGGATAGCATCTCATTAATGGAGGATGATGCATAAGGGATTCATTATCCTCATAATGACGCAATTGTCATCCAAGCAAAGATCGGTAATGCGGAGGTGAGAAGGATAATGGTTGATACTGGGAGTTCTATGAATGTGATGTACAAAAGATGCTTCGACTAGATGGGTGTGAGCGTGAGTCAGCTGGATCCATCACCCGAGTCCCTTTACGATTTTATGGGAGATGGGATACTCTCAATAGGACGAATCAGACTCCCACTTACTCTAGGGGACCTTGATAAATAAGCAACTGTCATGGCAAACTTCTTGATTATAGATTGTCCCTCAGCCTACAATGTGGTACTGGGGCAGCCCGCCATGAATGATTTTGATATGGTGACATCAACCAGGACCCGTACCATCAAATTTCTGACCTTGAACGAAGTCAAATGCGTACGAGGGGAGCAGCAAGTAGCCCGATACTACTATGAAGATGCAATTAAACTCGGGGTTCAAGGGAAAAAGGTGAATATGGTGTCTGGAGGAGAACCTTGGGTAGTGAGCATAAAAGGGGTTAGTCATGACCTCGAACCTTGAGAGGTGGATGCTGAGTGAGCCACTAGACTAGTTAAAGAACTCAAGGATGTGCGAGTAAGTGAAGGACAAAGAAAGATGCCTCACGTTAGGAAAATACCTGCCGCCTGCGTGAAAGTACAACTGATGAATTATCTCAAGGAAAATATGGACATTTTCGCCTGGAGCCATGAAGACATGGTGGGCATCAATCTGAATGTGATGTCGCATAGATTGAATATCAATCCCTGGGTCAAGCCAGTTTGTCAAAAGAGAAGACCAATGACAGCCAAGTGCTACGCGGCACTCAAAGTAGAGGTGGATAGGCTTTTAGCAAATAACTTCATCCAAGAAGCACACTACCCTACTTGGGTGGCCAATCCCGTCCTCGTAAAGAAGAAGAATGAGAAGTGGAGGACGTGTATTGATTTTACTGACCTTAACAAGGTGTGCCCTAAAGATAGATTTCTTTTGCCAAGGATAGACCAGCTTATAGATGCGACGGCGGGGCATAAACTTCTAAGCTTCATGGATGCTTATTCAGGATACAATTAAATTCCGATGGCCGTATAGGACGAAAAGCATACCTTGTTTATTATTGATCACGGTTTGTACTACTATAAGGTAATGCCCTTCAGGTTTAAAAATGCAGGGGCAATCTATCAATGATTAGTAAACATGATATTTTGAGAGTAGATTGGCAAGACCATGGAGGTTTATGTTGATGATATACTGGTAAAATCTAAAAGCTTGCTGATCACATCCGTGACCTAGACGAGATGTTCCAAACCTTGAGAAGGTATCAGATGAAGCTGAACCTGCACAAATGTGCATTTGGAGTGGCCTCAGGTAAATTCCTTGGCTTTATAGTCAATAATAGAGGGATCGAAGCAAACCCAGAGAAAATCAGAGCACTCTTTGATATGCATTCTCCCATTGGTCCAAAGGATGTCCAAAGCTTGAATGGTTAGGTAGCTGCGCTTAGTAGATTTATTTTGAAAGCAATGGACAAATGTGTTTCCTTCTTTGACATCTTTAAAAAGGCAAAGAGGTTCAAATGTACCCTAGAGTGTGAGATCGCTTTTTAGAAACTCAAGTCGTACCTTGAACAAGCATCTCTCTTTTCCAAACTAAAAGAGGGTGAGAGACTGATTGTATATTTAGGGGTATCCCAACACACCTTGAGCATCGCCTTAACACAAGAAGAGGGAGGAACTCAACTTCCCATTTATTATGTAAGCAAAAGACTGCTGGATACCAAAACAAGATACTCACCCATGGAAAAACTTGCCTATTACCTGGTCATCGCCTCGAGAAAGCTACGACCCTATTTCCAAGCCTATAGTATCAGGGTCCTCATGCAATTCCCGCTGAGACAAGTCCTATAAAAGGCAGACGGCTCAGGATTGTTGCTCAAATGGGCAATAGAGCTCGCTAAGTTCAACATCGAATATAAACCCAGAACAACCATCAAGAGACAAACACTGGTCGATTTCATTGCTCAATTCATGGGACCTACGTAAGAGGAGGTAGAAGTTTCAAAGACCCCATGGTGGGAGTTATTCATTGATGGGTCATCCAGCGACCAAAAGGCTGGAGTAGGGATGCTTCTCATTAGTCCAAAGGGACACAAGGTCTTCTGTGCTCTGAGGTTTGGCTTTCAAGCCACTAACAATGAAGCTGAGTACGAGGCCTTGCTGGTGGGTTTGCGATTGGCCAGAGAGGTGCATGTCGAAAGATTAAAGATTTTCAACAACTTGCAACTCATCATTCACCAGGTGAAAGGTGAATACCAAGCTCAAGGGGAGAAGATGATAAGCTATCTCCAAAGAGTCTGAGAGTTGTTAAGCTCCTTCAGTAATTCAAGATTAGTCAGATTCCATGAGCCCAAAATGAGCATGCTAATGCTTTGGCTTATCTATCAACCACTGATGATCTTGATTCATAGGAATGTTCCCAGTAGAGCTCCTTCCATCCCCAAGTATTGAGCATTAAGATGTTATGATGACAATTGCCAAAGTACCCAACTCCTGGAAGAATCCGATCCTAGACTACCTATAGAATAAGAAGTTACTAGAAGATAAACTCGAGGTGCAATGTCTGCAAGCTCGAGCAGCCAGATATTGCATCTGCGATGACGTACTTTACAAGAGAGGGTTTACGACCCCACTTCTAAGATGCATAGATGGTGAGGATTGCAGCACCATATTGGAGGAGATTCATGCATGTCATTGCGGAAACCATGCTAAGGTGCTTTCCTTGGCACAAAAGGCTCTTCAACAGGGATTCTACTGGCTGACCATGAAGCAAGATGCTATGAACCTTGACAAGAGGTGTGATAAGTGCCAAAGGTTTGCAAAGGTGCCATGAGCTCTACCAGCCTACTTAAAGCAAATGATTAGTCCATGGTCATTAGTGATTGAGGGATGGACCTAATTGGACTACTTCTTAAAGCTCGGGGAAATTGCAAGTATGCAATAGTAGCCATAGACTACTTCACCAAGTGGGTAAAGGCAAAGGAATTTGTTGAAATCTCATCTTCAAGGTCGAAAAATTTATGTGGAATTGCATCATCTGTAAGTTTGGAGTCCCTCAGTAGATTGTGACTGATAACGAGACTCAGTTTACTAGTGAGCAGTTCATCAAGTTCTACGATGACCTCAAAATTACTAAAAGCTTCACAACCGTAGATCATCCACAAGCTAATGAGTAAGTAGAAGCCATCAACAAGATCATCAAGGAGATCTTGAAAACCAAGTTAGAAGCTAAAAAGAGAGCTTGGGTGGATGAATTACAGGTAGTACTATGGACCTACAGGACCACATCTTGTAACTCCATAGGGGAAACCCCCTTTTCGATGGTATATGGATGCGAGGCAATGATCCCAACAAAACTTGAGGTCGAGAAGCAGTAAAGAATTGCTTTCGACCTAGAGAACAATGAGCAGCTGCTTGTTACGAACCTAGACCTTGTGGAGAAAGTGAGAAAGAGCTAGTCTTAGGATTGCAGCCCACTAGTGACACGTAGTGAGGTATTACAATCGCAGAGTGTGTGCTCGGAAGTTGAAACCTAGTGATTTTATCCTACGTCTCGTCCTTCCTGGAGCACGTAAACCCAGTGAGGGAACTTTATGATCGAACTAGGAAGGTCCATACCTTATCAAATAGGTCGTGAGTGATGAAGCCTACCATCTAACGGACTTGAATGGAACGAAGTTCCCCCATGCCTGGAATGCTGAGCACCTCCGCCATTATTATCAATAAGTGTCTTAGTGTACAAGAGTTGGTCCATTGTAAATGTGTATATAATTCTTCGAATTCTTTGTGCAATAAGATTGGAAGAGAGAGTTCTATGTAACGTTATGTATTATGCAATACAATAATAGTTAATATAGCATGTCAAATTCTTATAAGCAAACAAGTTCGCACATTCAAGCATGAAAGTAATGAAAGAGAAATGTGTTCGACTTCTATCACAATAAAGTCATTTCATACAGATTGTCCACAAAGTTTGTTATAAGTCTTGCAAATAAAGAAAAACAAAGTTACAAAGTTCATATTCTAAGAAGCCGGAGCCTTGGGAGCTAAGCTTTCATTGGGCTAAGGGCCAGAAGCCAGAGCATCTGGAACTCCAACCGCTGGAGCAGCATTAGCGACCTGAGAGCTACCTTCCCCTTGAACGGTAACTTTGGCAGGAGGAACTTCAAACCCCAGCACCCTATCCTTTCCTTGTAGCTCTCCTTTTCTAGCGATCCATGGCTTCAAGGGCTGGGGGATGAAAAAGGAGAAATCCAGCTCAGGATTCTCTCCCATAAAGTGTAGAAAAAAGAAGCACAAGTTTTAGTCTTGGTTTCCCTGGTTGTTTCTGCCACCAACAAGGACGTTTCTACTTTGATCTTAGCTGCCTCTTCTTTGGCAAGTTGAAGTTCTCTCTTCAGTACCTCCAATTCTCTAGTGGCAGCCTCGACTCGTTGGTTCACAGATTTCACATTCTGCTCAGCGGTGTCGACCACTTTCCTTGCTAACTGCACCCGTGACTAGACTTCATCCAGCTCAATTGTCACCATGTTCATGTCATTGGTGGCAAGGCCAAAGTTTATCTCAACGGTCTCACAACGCTCTGCCTCATGAGATAGAGTAGTCTCCAGCTCTATAACTTTCTCCTTGAGCTCCAGGACCTTAGCGATTTGAACGGCTAGCACATCCACAAGAACAGACTTCTCATCATCCTGGCCTCCGAGTGCTTCCTTGATCTTTATTAATGTCAGCAAATTCTTCAAGAACAAGTAGTGAGATTAGACTTGAAAACAAGCAATGCAGCCAAGGCAAGAAGCAATGCTTACCACCAAGCAGTGGCGAGCTGTAAAACTTACTAGCCTCCTTATAGTGAAGTTTTCGGCCTCCAGCACACTAACTTTGTTGCTGTACCCCAAGATTATGCTCAGGTTCTCAACAAAGGTCCAAGCATACCCTTTTGTCTTGGAACCAGGTTCAGCCAATGGCCTCACACTCTCGGCCTCTGACATTGCTTGTTTGCGAGGAGTTACCTTCTTCTTTGCCTTGATGACCTTCCACTTCTTACGAGGAGGGATAGAAGAAGTGGCAACATCGGCTGCAATCACTTCCTTGGGTCACTGTTTAGGGGATGGTTTTGGCAAAGGGATCGCAACAGAAGCTGCTGGTTGATCCACAACAATTGGAGTTGCTTTAACTTTAGGGGCTGGGGGCTATTTTGTGATGACCAAAGCCAGATCAACCTCATGAGCTGGAGGGGCCTCATCCTCGCTATTTGAAGGGGGCGTCTTGAGGATCAGCTCCATCACTTTGTCATAGTTGTCAAAGTTTACGGGCCTAACCTCCGTCAATCAATAAATTCCTACCTCCCTAGTAACCTCGATACCCTACGCTGGGGAAAGCTTGTAATAACAGAGGAGGTTTTTGTCAAATCAAAAATTGATCTCGAGGTCCTCGGATGTCGTGAATTGATCTAAGACTCCCAACTCCTTGGCCTCTAGCGTTGGTCACTTACCAATCCCGTTTGTAAAATCAAGCAAAGATCAGAATCAGAGGCAAATATCAAAGAAGTTATCAAGTCTACTCACACCTAGTCCACCTACCCAGATCAAGAACAAAATCAAAATTCTTAAGGTAGTGCAATGAGGGGCACGTGATGTAGAACCAAAGCGACTTATAGTGCCCTGCGTTTGACTTCCCCTAGCATCTCCCTTTGGCAAGATGCTCTTATACGATGTCTGCCTAGCCTAGAGGTAGTAAAGCTCGTCCTTCGAATTTGGGTACCTCAGATTGTACAAATAACATAAAGTTTTGGGTGACGGTGGAGGAAGACCGTTGTATATGTGGATAACGGCTAACGAGAAAAGTGAAGTATAAGAGTTTGGTGTAAGTTGAAATGGATAAAGTTTTATTTTGTTCAAAAAATTAATAATGAAAGGTTGCATGGGGAATTGTAATCCCGTTGTGAGATGCAGAAGACCTATAGCTATAAAGCCCTGAGGAGGATGAGGAGCATAATCATCCAGAATGGGAACCATAGCACTACACCTAATGGGGATCCAGCACGATTGAATTATGTTTTAGACATCACGAAGATGCACAGTTGAAGAATGCAACTTGAATACATGACGGTCAAGACGTTCACCTGTAGTGACCCCTTGACCCTCGATGTGTCCCAGATGAGTGCTTATGTTCATAGCGACTTCTCTTCCACTCGAGGTTGCTTTGTCAGTATGTTGTACGAGCACTCTAGGATGAGTCAGGCTCGTTGTCCTCATTCCTAATTATATGGCGGCGACATGCATGACCTGCTCTCATCTATACAGAGAAAGAAAGGTTGGTCAGGTTGCTGAGAGCAAACCATACCAAAGACTAAGGCTAATGACCCCCTACACTGTAGGCTATGCATGCCCTATGTCCTCGCATTGACAACCCAAACTCTGGCAAATGGAGGGGACCCTCCGGCTAAATCGTAAAATCTTAAAAGACTAAAATGGATGTCCAAAATCTTAAAGCCTACTGGCAGCCCAATTATTCTGATCCGAACAAAACTAAGCATCTAAATCATCCCTACCTATCAATGTCATCGTCTCCTAGCTAGTCATAACCAAGTCCCCTATTTCCTATGAAAGAAGAAAACATAGAAAAAATGCAAAGCTAGAGGGAACATATCGTGGTCTATGGCGATGAAAGGTTCGAAAAGCTTGGGTAACAGTCGGAAGAATGGAAGGAAAGCGGCAGAAACTAGCAGTGGAGAAGCTGTCACAGCAATCGAGGAAACAGATGAACGAATGACATTAGAACTCTGGAAGTTTTCGAATGGTAAATTGAGAGGAAGAGAGAAGACACTCTTAGTTTATAAAGGGGCGCGATCCCATCGTTAAATCAAAAAAGCTATCAGTTACCCACGATCCAATGGTCCAGGAAGGACAGTGGCCAGCTCATAATGACACAGCGCACGTGCACCAAAATCAGGAGCAATTATTATCAGCCACCATTGGGAATCAAAGAGCCATGTGTGAGACGAGCAAGAGTACCAAATGACTCATTGGGGTTACAGGTCACTCAGTATTGGACCGTGATGACATCTCAAGACCTCACGTCCAAGAAGTACTAGCCACGCACAAAAATCTTGTGCGAACTGCGTCCAAGAATTGCTTCATGCACAAAAATCTTGCGTGGACAATCTCAAGACCTCGCGTCCAAGAAGTGCTAGCCACGCACAAAAATCTTATGCGAGCCGACTCCAAGAAGTGGTTCAAGCACAAAAATCTTGCACAAGCTGCGTCCAAGAAGTGCTTCATGCATAAAAATCTTGTGTAGACAATCTTAAGACCTCGCGTCTAAGAAGTGCTAGCCATGCATAAAAATCTTACATGAGCCACGTCCAAGAAGTGCTTCATTGACAAAAATCTTGCGGGGACAATCTCAAGACCTCGTGTCCAAGAAGTGCTAGCCACGTACAAAAATCTTGTGTGAGCCACGTCCAAGAAGTGATTCATGCACAAAAACCTTACACAAACAATCTCAAGACATTGTAGCCAAGAAATGCTAACCATGCACAAAAATATTACGCGAGCTGCATCTAAGGAGTGGTCTATGAACAAAAACCTTGTGCGAGGAACTTTAAGACATCGCGTCCAAGAAGTGCTAGCCATGCACAAAAATCTTACACGAATAGGCACGACCAATTAGTTATACAACATATATCCTTTAAACTGAAATTTATTGATTCAAGCTGATTGGCTTGAATTTTATTCTTACAACAAGGGTTAATTATCCCATTAAACACTTCGCATAGCAATTACAGAGTTATGACTTTGTAGGAGTAAGTTACGTTGCTAACAGCAACCAATTAAACTGTCCATGCAACAGGCTTGGAAAGACAAAGAGTACAAACATAATGCTCAAAGCTTTATTAAAAGACCTCCCTTAATGAGGCAAATTTACATCAGAAGAGCTTATACGCAAGCATAAAACAAAGGTTTAAAGTCTACACTCCCACAAAGGAAGAGAGAGCCAACTTCTAGGAGATAAACTCCCATCAGATGAAGTGTGAATGGACATGGTTGCTCCTGCTTATAGCCTTTCACAGCTAATGGTTCCTTTCCTGACTCAAACCCAGTGCAATTCAAAAAGGAGTTAGAAATCCAGCTAGCAAGGCTAAACTTCACAGAAAGGTAGTGAAGAAATAATTCAAGAATAATACAAGACTTCCCAGGAGCCAACAAAAGAAGTTATCCAGGGAAGCCACGTGCAACAGGCTATTCACGCCCTCAAAACCTCTGCAACAGACCATACACACCTCGAGGAGTTTCACTAGAAGCCAAACTACTGAAGGCGCAAAGGTCTTAACTAAAGTGTCCATCAGGAAATCTCATGAAAAAGCAAGGGGAGCTTCATAGGCTTTATAAACCAGTTTAGGTTCATCAAATGACCTAAAGGACATTCGGCTGTTCTAGATTGGACGATCCAGGGAAAATGAGGTCGCCACGTTAACAGCTAAGAACCATACATAATGAGAAGTATGGTCTAAAGCAAGGGGAATGACAGCCTAAAAGACAGAAATAACAACACGACAATCTGAGGACGAGGACTTAGCCATGCTGTAGATTGCAGACAAATACTTTGACTACCAGTTACAACTCTCAACCTGCAAAGCGAGCTAAGAGTTGGAGGACTTATGTTATGGGCATTTCCCGGAAACATGGATTGGGCTAGCCAAGGTCCAATAGGAGGCTCAGCTAATCAGAGAGAGGCTTAGATTGGAGGATTGAGGTCACTTAGCCAGGACCCCAAGCTGTCGGGCACGAGCTGAAAGCATTACTCAATGTCACTGCAGGAGATGTGGCTCGCTGAGAGGGCTTTCAATCTATCAACGAGAAGCCTACTGCCCTCGAGGAGAACGACCAGGCAAGGATAGTGAAGTCGGCCAAATCATCCAGCTCGCTCATCTTCCAAGTCACCCACCAGAATCGGATACATGTACGGAGCCCAGTTAGCAATCCAAGGCACACGTCTCCAATTGATAGCTCAGCCTCCAAACCTACACAACAACTCCCCTGAAGTCCAACAATGATTTGTCCAGCATTAATTATTCGACACCAAGCATTAAATGCCCGGAGTGGCTGAAATAATCATTCTATTGTTTGTAAAATTACACTTGTAACCCTCCCCCTTCTATAAATAGGAAAGGGTGGTCACTGTAAAAAAAGGAGAAAAATCTTACATGCAGAAACTTTGTCAGAATATAAAAAGATCACTGTACATGATGAGAAAACAATACAGTTGTATTCAAACTCTGTGAAACAATCCTTTAGTGAACAATCAAAAACTAGCGTGGACGTAGGGGCCAACTTAGCTTTAGTCAAATCACGATAAACTCCTGGTGTTTGTTGTCTCTCTTCTCTTCTGCTATCTTTCTTTTCTGCTTTCTGCCATATTCTGCATGCAGTCAGAGATAACATTGAACTCAAATCAGTTGACTGAATTTTGGTGTCAATATATTTATTTGTTATTCTTTTCACCAGTGATCTAAGATCTATTTATCATGATGATGTAGTTGAATATTTATTAATAAAAATAAAATTTTAAAAAATAATAATTGCATTTCTAATAATTTAAAGTAATAAATATAAAACTTTTTGAAAAGATAAAAGAAAATGCTCGGAGTATTTTGAGATCAAAATCAATCATACTCAGAAAAAAAGCAGCCGCTCATTTTTTTTTGCCAAAATGAAATATAATAATCCTCTAATGTCTAATGTACCAAAAACAAAATTTTAGATTGTGTTGAGATGCGGCAATCTCAAACGATTTAAAATACATGGATTTTAATTTATTTCATTTCAATTCCCTCCATTTACCTAGTCATTTATTTGTTTGCATATCCTGTTTTGCGTTCGATGAATTTTTTAATCCTCTTGTACTTTATAAACTAATAAAAAGAAAAATAAAAAATACATTATTACTAAAAAATTCTAAATTTATTTGTCACGTAATAAATAATTCATAAAAATGTTATTTTATTTATGATGTTAACTTTTCATTAAATATGAAAGATATTCAATTGATTTTTTTAATTAATGAATTTTTATTTCAGTTTTATATACACTTCTCTCGCTGTTAGAGAGAAAAACAGCCGATCGAAGCTCATCATTTTATAAAGTAAAACAGTGCAGTATCAGAAAAGCAGAGGAATAGAAGTGGTGGTGGAAGCAAGAGGATGAGTGGCGATGACAGAATCAAGAGGTGCAGTGGTGACGACAGCAACAAGAGGACCAGCGATGGTGGCGAAAGCAAGAGGCGGGACGGCAACAAGAGGAGCAAATGGAATCTAGAGGATCAAGCAGAGAGTAAAGCGACTGTGAAATATGAAGATGAAAATGATGGCGTACAGATTAGGATGTTGTGGAAATAGATTGGAATTTCAAATTTCACCTATTTAACTGGAATATCAAACCCTCTCCCCGGTTAAAAATGTTGATTAAAATGCATCAAACTTTATCTATACTGAATAGTATATGTTGACACAAAAATCCTATCAACCGTATAATTCTTGTCGCCTCAAGCTGCAACCTAACTGAAAATGGAGTAGATAGAAGTAGACAGCAAGAAAAAAAATAAGAACAACAGGAACACAAGATTTTTTGGTTCGGCCAAATCCAGACGACACTGAATCCTATGTCCACTGTTGATTTTATTTATCAATGAAACTTGTAGGATACAAGTGTTTATTTATACCTTTCTTCATTTTGACAGAGTTTTAGCATACATTCCCGAGGGTCCTTCCAATACAATAGCCTAACCCCTTATTTATAGAAGCAGGGGATATAAATATAATTTAATAAATTATAAATATGTTACATCACACAATAAATGTAAAAGATATCTTGGACTCCTACAAGTCAGTTTCTGCAGATTACTTTCTACGCATAGGCCCTCTCAGGCTGTTTTTTGTAGTATTGACTTTGTAAGTTGACATTGGTTGGAGAAGTGTTAGAGCTCTCTTTTGAAGCTAAATGTTGGGAGCTAGCTGAAGCAGTGAGCTGGGAGCTAGTTGAGGTAGTGACCTAGGAGTTAGTTGAGGTAGTGACCTGTGAGCTGGGAGCTAGCTAAACAACCTGGAGCTGGGAGCTAGCTGTTGTAGTGAGTTGGAGCTAGTTGAGCAACCCCGAGCTGGAAGCTAGTTACTGCAGCTAGCTGAGCAACCTGGAGCTTTCATGTGAGGTCATCAACGATTTGAGTGACTGAGACCCTTCCAACTAGACTTGGACTTTTGCCAGCCCACTTTACATGATACCAGAAAATGCTTATAACATAAGTCCCCCAACTCTCAGTTCACTTTGCGGACTGGGAGTTAAAACTTTGCTGGCAAAGGCTCGATATGTCATGCTGCCATGAATAAGTTCCTACAAACCACAGCTAGATTAACATTAAAAAAAGTGAATGCCCGATAAGTCAATTGACTCCAAGAACAAATATTAATTAATCATATGATTTAACATAAATGGACTTCCAGTCAGTAAATCATGATTCAAAAACATATGTGCCATATTGAATGGCCAAGGGAGGTCACACAGATACATAATAAGCAAATTGGAGTTCGATCTGGACATAGCTTTGCCTTAGAAAAGTGCCTCGTAGGAGAGGGTGGCCAGAGCCGATTAGGTGTGGTTTAACCATCGCACTCGTTCTTAGAGGTATTGTCCCATTTTGGCAATCGCCTTAGGGTTTTGTCCCATCATAGGAGCATAGATGGGCTTTGGCCTCTCTCCCATGGGGACGTCTAGACTGGCATGAATTTGGGTGCTTATTGGGCGCATCTATGTGACCTTCTTGGGCACCCAATGGTGCATCTTTAGCCCTGAAAAAGGGCGTAAAAACCAGCCATTATAAAATATTCAATGCAAGGATAAGAAATTATATCTTGCTCATTAAGATGGATAAGTAATGATAGCTTAACTTATCCAAATATGAGCTATAGTGTCGCTGGAGCTGGTATGATAAGACCTCTACAATGAGTTTTTGTTCGGCTTAGCATTTAAGCTTGTGAAATTTGAAGGGGTAGTCTGGAAGTCGTTGTGCTTTCATTTGCTAAAGTTGGGCTTGCGAGTATTGCTGGCACGAACTAGAGGTTGCGGGATTGCACTTCATCTTGCAAAGTCATCTTCATTTTGCAATCGCCTTTGAATAATGTCACTGAGTTCAACTCGTGAAGTAGTGTGCACTGCCAATGGTATTCTCATCTTCATAATTATATAGCTAACTTTAAGGGCTTTCAAGACCACAACTTCTGTATTTATTTCTATAAAAAATGGAAAGTTGTAGCTACCTCTTCATGGAGGCGAGCATGCTCTGTATGGATGTGTGAGTTCAATTCCACACTGCCGTGGCTGGTGATCGTCAGGTCCAGACACTGCATGCCAATGTGTGAGCTTGTCATTAGGGTCTTCTTGCTGCCTGGTGGTGCAATTTATGCACGGAACATATGCTGCTTGGTCATGTGCAGGCTTGTTATTGAGTTTAGCTTTTGCATGACTACCATAAACTTCTTATCCTAATCACTTTAAACCCGATCTCATTGCATGGCAAGTGCAAGCTCGTGATTGAATCGAGCTACTGCGGGCTGCTAATGTGAGCTCAACGTTGAACGAGCTGCAGTTAGACATAAGCTTATCATTGCATGTCTGTAAGGATCGAGCTCATGGTTGAGAGCTCGTCATTATGCGAGCTGCCAAATTGCTACTACATGAACACAATGCTGAACCCAGACTATATTGTCACGTATACATTCATCATCGAACTATTTTGCATGCTGTTGTGTCTGCTCTCCACAAACCTGAGTTACTTGCTAAGGGGGGCTCCTTATGCCGACTGCTGCTTGGCCACCATAGACATCCAAAACTAGGCTTGAAATGGCACTGCCTGTTGAGCTCTTCATGGGGCCTCTTTACTGCATGAGTTCGCTATTGAACCAAGTCCTGCATGGTTGCACTCGAGCTCATCATCAAAACGAGTTAGTGCATGGCTAAGTGGGTGAGCCTTATATTATACTCATGCCTAGAACCAAGCTTGATGCTACTACTGTTGATGATCTGCATGTGCAAGTTTATCATCGAACCTAGCTTCGTTAAGTTCCAACCGAGCCTTGTAATGCTGCACGGTCATTGCACGCCCTTATTATCGAGTTAGGTCACGTGCTACTATGAACTTCGTTTGTGAATGAAGAGTGCATGGCTACATGCCATCTTGTTAAGTCACCGGGTTAAGACCACAAGATGGTGAAAGATTGTTCAGGTCATTTGAGGCTGCTTATACTACTGGCCTTCGGCCTTCTGCATGGCTGTGAACTTATCTTTGGATTCGGGACTGCATGGCTATTGCATCGTCTCGCCATTGAACTGAGACTGCACTTTGGCTCGATGCATGGCCACTGGGAGTGAGTGCAACACCATGCATGCAACCAAGCTCGGAGTGGTGCTACTGCACAAGCTGGTCCTTGGCTCGTTGCTAGTTTGTCGTGTAATCTTCGCTTGTTGAGTCTGGTGGCTACGTGGCTCACTACGGGCTTGCACAAACTCATTGTCCAAACTATTGCATGGCTGGTGTGCATGAGTTCGACATCGAATCCAGGTGTTGTGTGGCAATGCAAGCTCAACATTCAGCTTCTAAGTCACCAGCTATTTCTTCATCAGATTCTTGATGCTGATAAAGTAAAGGGAAGAAAACAGGTCGGTTGTTCCTCATAAGGCTCTAACACAACCATTCAGCCACCGAGTTTAGTAACTCGCATGATAGAAGCATCGGATACCTCACTAGTCTTTGGAAGGAGGTCTCTAAAGAGGGATGAATGGCCTTTCTGGCCCACTTCACTAGATAAGCATTGCCACAAAGTTTTTCACCTCTATATGATTTGAAAAATAAGGATAATAATCAGAAAGATGATATGGGTAAGAAGCAAAGCACAAATGACAAAGCCAAGGTTCTTGGCCATAAGAAATGCAGTTTTGATTATGAATAGATGCAAAAATATCTGTCCTTTATCGAAAAAAACATCACTGTATTTTAATTAACCAAAATGCAGGTGAGGCCCTTCTTCTAGCGCTAAAATGTTAACACCAAAATTCGGTAAACCGTATAGTTCTTGTTGCCTTAAGCTGTAACCTGGCTGAAAATATAGTAGATAGAAGTAGATAGTAAGAAGAAGAAGAAGAATAGCGGGAACACAGGATTTTTTAACATGGTCCGGCCAAATCCGGGCGACACCAGACCCTACGTCTATGGTTAATTTTATTTATCAATGGAAGTTGCAGGATACAAGTGTTTATTCATGGCTTCCCCACTCGGCCATGCACTAACTCGTATTGATGATGAGCTCACGTGCAACCATTCAAGACTTGGTTCAACAATGAACTCATGCGGCAAAGAGGCCCTATGATGAGCTCAATGGGCAGTGCCATTCCGAACCCAGTTCCGAACGTCTGTAGTGGCCAACCAGCGGTCGGCACAAGGAGCCCCCCTCAGCATGCAGTAGCTTGAGTTTGTAGAGAGCATACATGGAAACGTGCAAAATGGTTCAATGATGAGCATGCACGTGACCATGCAGTTCAGGTTCGACATTGTGTTCATGTAGCAGTGGTTCGACAGCTCACACAATGATAAGCTCTTAACTATGAGCTCGGTCTTCGCAACCATGTAATGACGAGCTTGCATCCAGCTGTAGCTCGTTTCAACATCAAGCTCACAGTAGCAGCCCACAGTAGCTCATTTCAATCACAAGCCCGCACCTGCCATGCAATGAGATCGGGCTCGAAGTGATTGGGATAAGAAGTTCATGGCAGTCACGCAGAAGCTGAACTCAATAACAAGCCCGCACACGACCACGTACCCTGTGTTCTGTGCAGAACTTTCACCGCCAGGCAGCAAGAAGACCCCAACGATAAGTTCACGCATTGGCATGTAGTGTCCGGACCTAACAATCACCACCCACGGTAGTATGGAATTGAACTCACATCCGTACAGAGTGTGCTGGCCTCCATGAAGAGGTAGGTGTAGCCTTCCATTTTTTACGGAAATAAATATTGAAGTTATGGTCTAGAGTTAGCTATATAATTATGAAGCCGAGAAAACCCTTGGTAGCGTGCACTACTTCACGAGTTGAACTCAGTGACATTATTCAAAGGCAATTGCAAAATGAAGATGACTTCGCAAGATGAAGTGCAATCTCGTGACCTCCAGTTCACGCCATCAATACTCGTGAGCCTAACTTCAGCAAATTAAAGTGCAACAGCTTCCAGACTATCCCTTCAAATTCTGCAAGCTTAAATGCCAAGCCGGACAAAAACTCATTGTGGAGGTCTTGTCATACCAGTTCCAGCGACACTATGGCTCACATTTGGACAAGCTAAGCTATCATTCCTTATCCATCTGAATGAGCAAGATATAATTTTTTATCCTTGCATTGAATATTTTATAATGGTTGGTTTTTACCCCCTTTTCAAGGCTAAAGTTATTGGGTGCCCAGGAAGGTCACATAGATGTGGCCAATAAGTAGCCAAATTCATGCCAGTCGAAACGTCCCCACAGGAGAGAGGCCAAAGCCCATCCATGCTCTAATGGTGAGACAAAACCCCAAGGTGATTGCCAAAATGGGACAACACCTCTAGGAATGAGTGCAATGGTTAAATCGCACCTAATCGGCTCTGGCCACCCTTTCCTATGAGGTGCCTTTCTAAGGCAAAGCTATGTCTGGATCGAACTCCAATTTGCTCATTATACATCTGTGTGACCTCCCTTAGCCATTCAATATGGCACATATGTTTTTGAACCAGGATTTACTAGCTGGAAGTCCATTTATGTTAAATCAGATGATTGATTAATATTTGTTCTTAAAGTCGATTGACTTATCGGGCATTCACTTTTTCTAATGTTAATCTAACTATGATTTGCAGGAACTTATTCATGACAGCATGACATATCGAGCTTTTGTCAATAATTTATAACTCCTAGTCCACAAAGCAAACTGAGAGTTAGGGAGCTTATGTTATAGGCATTTTTTGATACCATATGAAGTGGGTTGGCAAAAGCCCAAGTCCAGTTGGAAGGGTCTAAGTCATTCAGGTTGCTGAAGACCTCACTTGCAAGCCCCACCTCGTAGCCTCAGCTAGCTCCCAGCTTGTTACAGTAGCTAGCTCCCAGCTCTAGGTCACTCAGCTAGATTTAGGTTGCTACCTCAGTTAGCTCCCAGCTCCATGTCGCTACAACACCTAGCTCCCAGGTCACTACCTCAGCCAGCTCCCAGCTCCCAGGTCTCAGTCTTCAGCTAGCTCTCAGGTCACTGCCTCAGCTAGCCCTCAAGTTGCTACCTCAGCTAGCTCCCAGACTTAGCTTCAAAAGAGAGCTCTAGCACTTCCCTAGCTAATATCAACTTGCAAAGTCAATACTGTAAAAAGCAGTCCGAGGGGCCCACTCACAGAAAGTAGTCTGCAGAAGCTGACTTGCAAGAGTCCAAGATATCTTTTACAATTTTTATGTGATGTAACATATTTATAATTTATTAAATTATATTTGTACCCCCTTCTTCTATAAATAAAGGGTTAGGCCATTGTATAAGAGAGAGAACCCTAGGAATGTATGCCGAAACTCTATCAAAATGGGGGAAGCCATGAATAAACACTTGTATCCTATAACTTTTATTGATAAATAAAATCATTCGTGGATGTAGAGTCTGGTCCCGCCGAATTTGGTTGAACCACATTAAAAGATCTTGTGTTCCTATTGTTCTTCTTCTTCTTCTTATTGTCTACTTCTATCTACTCCATTTTCAGCCAGGTTGCAGCATGAGGCAACAAGAATTGTTACAACTTTCATTGAAAAATAAAATCAACCATGGACGTAAGGTCCAGTGCCACCCAGATTTGGCTAAACCACATTAAAAAATCTTATGTTCCTATTGTTGTTCTTCTTCTTCTTACCGTCTACTTCTATCTACTCCATTTTCAGCCAAGTTATAGCTTGAGGCAATAAGAACTATACGGTTGACCAGATTTTGGTGTCAATATTTTGGCGCTAGAGCAAGGGCCTCATGTACATTCTAGTTGATTAAAATACAGTGATGTTGTTTTTAATAAAGGACAAATATTTCTGCATCTATTCATGATCAGAACTGCATTTCTTGCAGTCGAGAACCTTGGCTTTGTCATTTGTGCTTTGCTTGTTACCTATATCATCTTTCCGATTATAATCCTTATTTTTCAAATCATATGGAGGTGAAAAACTTGTGGCAATGCTTCTCTAGTGAAGAGGGCCTGAAAGGCCATTCATCCCTTCTTGGAGACATCCTTCCAAAAACTAATGAGGTATCTGGTGCTTCTACCATATGGGTTACTAAACTTGATGGCTGAATGGTTGTGTTAGAGCCACATGAGGAACAGTCGACCTGTTCTCTTCCTTTTTCTTTATCAACATCAAGAATCTAATGAAGAAACAACTGGTGACTTAGAAGCTGAATGTTGAGCTTGCACCACCACACAGCGCCTGGATTTGGTGTCAGACTCATGCACACTAGCCATGCAATAGTTGGGACAATGAGTCCGTATAAGGCTGTAGTGAGCCACGTAACCACCAGACTCGACGAACGAAGATTGCACGACAGACTAGCAGCAAAGACCAGCCTGTGCAATAGTACCGCTCTGAACTTGGTTGCATGCATGGTGTTAGGCTCACTCCCGGTGGTCATGCATCGAGCCAAAGTGTAGTGTCGGTTTAATGGCGAGACGATGCAACAACCATGTAGCCCAGGATCCAAAGACGAGCTCATAGCCATGTAGAAGGCCGAAGGCTAGCACTACGAGCAGCAACAAGTGACTTGAACAATCTTTCACCATCTTGCGGTCCCAACCTAGTGACTCAACAAGACAGCATGTAGCCATGCACTCTCCGTTCATAGATGAAGTTTATAGTAACACACGACCTAGCTCAATAATAAGGGTGCACAGTGATCATGCAACATTATAAGGCTCAATTGGAACTCAATGAAGCCAGGCTCAATGATAAACTTGCACATGCAGATCATCAGCAGCAGTAGCATCAAGCTTGGTTCTGGGCGTTAGCATAGTATAGGGTTCACCCATTCAACCATGCACTAACTCGTTTTGATGACGAGCTCATGCGCAACCATGTAGGACTTGGTTCAACAGTGAACTCATGTAGCAAAGAGGCCCTATGATAAGCTCAATAGGCAGTGCCATTCCGAGCCCAGTTCCGTACATCTGTGGTGGCCAAGCAGCAGTCGACAAAAGGAGCCCCCCTCGGATTGCTTTTTGCAGTATTGACTTTGTAAGTTGACATTGGCTGGAGAAGTGTTAAAGCTCTCTTTTAAAGCTAAGTATTGAGAGCTAACTGAGGCAGTGAACTGGGAGCTAGCTGAGGTAGTGACCTGCGAGTTGGGAGCTAGCTGAGGTAGCGACCTGGAGCTAGTTGAACGACCTAGAGCTGGGAGCTAGCTGCTGTAATGAGCTGAAGCTAGCTGAGCGATTTGGAGCTTTCATGTGAGGTCATCAATGATATGAGTAACTGAGACCCTTCCAACTGGATTTGGGCTTTTGCCAGCCCACTTCACATGGCACCAGAAAACGCCTATAACAGTATATAACTTATTTTATCTTTAAAAATTAGTATTTAGTACATTATATTTTAAGTTATGTATAGTTTATCAATTTTCATATAATTTTTATTAATTTATCTAATGAAATATGACTTTTACATAATTATTATAAACCATCACTTTTTTTTTTGAAAAGTATCAAATAATTAAGTCTAATTTTTAGAGATGATAAACAAAAATTAAATTTTGAAAAGAAAAAAATATTAAATAACTGAATTTAATTTTTTAAAGGAAAATGATATTTTTTTTAATTCTACTTTGTGCATACTTTAATATTTTGATATAGAATTTCATAAATTGATTAAAATTATAAATAATAAATTATTTTTTAGTTTTAAAAGAATAATTTTTTTTAGTCACATAATAATTACACGAGTGTTTGATTAAGTTTTTGGATTGAAAATATATGGACGTGGATAATATGCACCTAAATTAAAATATAAAGGGGTATAATGTATCTTTTTAAATATTAGGGATTATATGTGCATTACTTAAATTACAAAGATTTTGGTGTAGTCTAAAATATTTGATATTTTCAAATTTCCTAAATTAACTATTTAGAAAAGATATTTAATTATATGATAATTTAAATGCTTTATATAATTAAGATAAAATCAACAATTTAATCCTTTTGCTTGCAATTTTATTCTTGATTTTATTAAAGTTTCATTAGTACTATCTTAATTTTATATTATTTAAATAAAATAATCACATAATTTTCCATCGTTCAAATAAAATAATTCCCCTATCCAACTTATCCCACTATGATTAAAATGAAAGATGTCGAACTTGGCATGTTAGATGCCTAAATGACCTGTTAAATCACAAACTAGAAAGAAAAGCAACAATCAAAAGAGAAACTGATATAATTCTTTAATTTTTTTTTTCAGATATTGATATTTCAAAGTTAGGGATTTAATATGTTATTTTATTAGAAAAGTTAAAAAATGACAATATTTTAGGGGGTGTATTTAATTTAGAGTTTTGAAAATTTTTATAGACTTTTTTTAAGTGAATGACTTTTGTAGAGTTTATAAATTTTCATTGACTTTTATAAACTTCAATGATTTTCATAGGCTTTTATTTTAAAAGACTTTATTGACATTGATAGACTTTTATAGACTTATGAATGACTTTCATAAATTTTTGTAAACATTTTCACAACTATTTTAAAAAATTTTCATAAATAATTTAATAAACTTTAATTCACTTCTAATTTTATATACACCTTATAAGTCAACAAAGCTATATTTCTCATGTTAA